>JBBLXU010003581.1:0-22211 GCA_037893425.1 Campoplex nolae | reverse complement strand
AAAAACTAGAATAGAAAAAAAAGGCAGCGCCGCGCAGGGAATAGAATGTCCCGTTCGCGCATTGCACCCCTGGCGATTATATATTGTCGACGTTGCTTTGCCTGTGCTCCTGCGATCTGGCATATAGCCGAATCACATAATCTATCCAAAGCTCTTCACGATTTTTGTCGTACGAGAGTGTCGAACTTTGTTACGAAATGGGGAATTCTCCATGTGTAACATTTTTCGCTTATATTTCAGTCGTAACGACCGGTGGGCCGGCCCCCAAGATGAGTCGTTGCGACTAAAATATTTCAGTCATTACGACTGACCGTTTTGTACCGAATTGGGTAGTTACGACCAAGAATTTTCAGTCGTAACGACTATTTGGCACTTGGTCGTAACGACTCTAAAATTCGGTCTTCAAATGTCCAACCACTACTGAAATTTCGGTCGCACGATCCGCTAGGGCACTCATCGGTCCGCGGACCATCCCGGAGGGATAGCTGAGCGGTCCGCGAACCGACCACCAATCGGTCTGCGGACCATCCCGGAGGGATAGCTGAGCGGTCCGCGAACCGACCACCAATCGCTCCGCGGACCATCCCGGAGGGATAGCTGAGCGGTCCGCGAACCGACCACCAATCGGTCCGCGGACTGTCCCAGTGGGACAGCCGAGCAGTCCGTGGACCGTGTTGAACACGGTCCGCGGATTGTCCCACAGGGATATCTGACACGGTCCGCGGACCGTGTTCAACACGGTCCGCGGACTACTAAGGGGGGCTAGCCGAACAGTCCGCGGGGGGCTAGCCGGACCGACCGTTGAACGGTCCACGGACTACAAACCGGAAGTGGATATTTGGTCCGAGGACTTAGCGCTGGTTAATCCGATTTTGTCCCTACCGGACGGATCATTCGGTCCGCTGACAGGTCAGGGAGGAGACGACGCCCACCCATCGGCATCGGGCACGCTGTTGCCTCCGTCACGGGATTCATCGCCGGCACCCTCGCAGCATTCGGCGGGTTCACGGGCTCCTTCGCGTTCGGGCAGCCGGGAGCGAGCGTCTGCCTAGCAGGACCCCGCACAACCGGGCGGGTGGGTAGCTCGTTCGATGGAGTTGAAAATCGCCACGCAGATCTCTCGGGCCTCATTGCTCGAGGATATGCTTACTTCAGCTCAACACACAACCTCCGGGAGCTATACACCGGCGGAGCTCGACAGCCTCATTCGGCAGTCATGGGAATTGTGGGCAAAATTCTCACAGGTGCACGACGTCATATCCGACGCGTGTACTCCAGAGATTATGGAGGGGCCATACGTCACCGGGGACGTGTTCGGCACGGCTTTCCGCCTCCATCGGGATGTCACGGCCTTGCTCTCGCGCTATCGGGACGAGCTTCGTCCGATGGAAACCGGGACCAGCGCATCGGGGCGCAATACAGCCATCGGGAGGGAGAATCTTCCTAAGATCTCCCTACCTACATTCACCGGGGACTTCGCCACGTGGATCTCCTTCCGGGACCTCTTCACGTCCCTCGTACGGGACAATGCTTCGCTCAGTGATGTAGAGCGGATGCATTACTTGCGGACGGCCACCACGGGAGAGGCGGCGAAGCTCATCGCCAGCCTCGCAATCGAGGCGGGATCATTCGGGACGGCTTGGGAGATACTCTGCGATCGGTATAACGACACCCGGGTCCTTACCCGTTCGCACCTCGACAGCCTCTTTCGGACGACGGTCATACCACCTAACTCATACCACCTAACCGGGCTCGGGCGTTGGAGGGATCGGCCATTTCTTCGGGTTCGTCACAGCCACGGGACAGCAAACCATCGGGTTCGGGACGCTCCACATCGGGAGCTTCGCAAAAACCGGCCGCACGGGTCAACGCGGCTGCAACGGGTACGGCGGGAGGCAACCGCACATGCTCCCTGTGTCATTAGGGGCATTTTATCATGGCCTGTCCCAAATTTCGGGAGCTGAACAACGCTCAGCGTCGGGAAAAGGTACAGTCTCTTAGACTGTGCTTTAACTGCCTGGGGAACCACAACGTCGCGTCTTGCCAGACGACGACGAAGTGCAAGGAGTGTGACCGTAAACATCACACGATGATCCATGTCGGGTGGAGTCGGGACGGTGGCACTCCGGCAGCGGGTACTTCGCAAGTGGCATCGGGAATCCCCTCCGCTGAACCATCTACTTCGGCGTGAGACAGCGGGGCGTTAGCTTGGTCGGGATCGGGATCGGGATCGCGAGCTGCCAGGCCGGCAGTTCTCCTCGCAACGGGTCAGGCCGACATCATCGACGACAACGGAGCAGCGCATCGGGTGCGCATGCTCATCGACACGGGCTCGGAGCTTACCTTCATTGCGGGTGCCCTCGTGCATCAGCTCCATCTCCACCGGGAAACGTCGGCCATTCCGATCATCGGGATCGGCGGGATACAGTCGGGTCATACGCGCGGGGCGATCAACGCCACTCTAAGGTCGACCCATTTGGGCGATCATGTACAAATAAAGGCACACATTCTCTCCAAGCTAATGCCAACACTTCCATCTTTTTCTCCTCCTCACCTCTCCTTACCGCACCTGCAAGGTCTCCCACTTGCAGATCCAGAGCTTCTCACACCAGGTTCAATCGATCTTATTCTTGGGGCGGATATTTACGGAGAAATAATTCGGGAGCAATTCAAACGGGGGCCTCCTGGCGCGCCCATCGCACAAAACACGATCTTTGGGTGGATCGTCATCGGGCCTTGGGATTCTTTGCACGTTTCTGCAGGTTTAGTCCATCACGCTGCAGTCGATCACGGGTTTCAGGCGCTTCAGGACCTCCTCACGCAATTCTGGGTGCAGGAGGAAATCTTTTCATCGGGTGAATCGAACCTTACGGGAGACGAGTTGGAGTGCGAACAGCACTTCCTCTCCACGCATACTCGGGATGCAGACGGACGGTATGTTGTCGGGTTGCCGATAAAATCCGCTTCGGGTACATTGGGAAGTTCTTTTCAGTCCGCCTCGGCTTGCCTGCATCGGCTTCAACGCAAATTCGACCGAGAGTCGAATTACAAGGGCCTTTACGACGCATTTCTGGGTGAGTACGAGTCAATGGGCCACATGGTGCAAGTTCCGGGGAATTACACTCCAAACGGGTCGGTTTATTACTTGCCACATCACGGGGTACTCACCACCAAGCTGCGCGTTGTCTTCAACGGTTCATGCACTACGGATTCCGGGCTGTCGCTCAACGACATACTCCACACGGGCGCGAAACTGCAAAGGGATATTTCGGATGTCTTGCTGTGGTTCCGACGACATCGGGTCGTCTTCGCGACGGACATCGTCAAGATGTTCCGGCAATTTCGGGTTCGGGAACGCGATTGGGACTTACAACGAATCTTGTGGGTGGACGAAAACGGGCGGGTCGTTCCATTCCACCTTACCACGGTGACTTACGGTACTCGGTCGGCACCATTCCTCGCGGGTCGGGTCCTCGAGCAGCTAGTAACTGACGAGGGTGGGAGATATCCTGAAGCCATCGTCCTCCTTACAAAGGGACGATACGTGGACGATATCTACGGCGGGGCCGACACTCCCGCTGAGCTAGTATCGCAAGCTGAGCAGCTAATTGGGATCACCACAGCGGGCTGCCTGCCCTTGGCAAAATGGCAGAGCAATCACCAGGAACTTCTCGCAACGGTCGGGGCAACCTCCGCACCAGAGAGTTCGCGGGAGTTCGAAGCATGCGAAACAAAGGTCCTTGGCCTCTCATGGCTTCCACACACGGACGTTTTCAAATTCACGGTTCGCGAGCACACGGGCGGGCACGGGATCACGAAACGCATCATTCTATCGGAAATTGCGCAACTTTACGACCCTCTGGGCTTTCTCGCACCGGTAACAATTCGGGCCAAAATTCTCCTACAAAGGCTTTGGCTCGAAAAGTTGGGTTGGGATGACCTGGTGTCAACCGAGGTCAGTAATGCATGGGTCGCGTTTCGTCGGGAGCTAGCGCAACTCGGTACGGTTTCGGTACCGCGCTGGCTTCAGATCGCATCGGGCGCGGCGGTCGAAATACACGGGTTTGCTGACGCCTCCCAGCTCGCATTGGCTGCGGTCGTTTACGTTCGGGTTTCGGGTACGGAGAACCGCGCATCGGTCTCCTTAGCCTGCGCAAAAACGAAGGTCGCACCTATCAAGCGGCTTACGATTCCACGCTTGGAGCTAGCAGCAGCCGTGCTGCTAGCTAAGTTGGCACACTATGTGCAACGCATCTTGGGCCTTGATGATTCACGGGTCTACCTATGGACGGACTCCATGGTAACGTTAACCTGGGTTACTTCACATCCTTCACGGTGGAAGGATTTCGTACGGAACCGGGGCGCATTGGCACAAGAGCTCCTGCCACGGGCCCAAGGGAGATTTACACCGGGCCGGGACAATCCAGCAGATTGTGCATCACGGGGGCTAACCATCTCACAAATCGCGCGATTCTCTTCTTGGTGGGACGGGCCACCTTGCTTAGCCAAAGACGCAATTCATTGGCCAACTCATCGCACCGGAACGGGGGACGCAACGGCGCTCGAAGAGCGACCAGGTCTGACGCTTGCAGTCGCAACAACACACGGACCCGTCTTCGATCTTATCACGCGGTACTCCACGCTCACACGGGTGTTGCGAATCACAGCATGGCTCTTCAAGGCGATTACAAGCCTGAAAGGAGCAGGGAACGGTAAATCGGGATCAGCCCTCACACCGGGAGACCTGGAACACGCACGGCTTTATTGGGTGAAAGCCATTCAGGGAGCATTTTTCACCACAGAGCTCAAAATACTCGCATCGGGCAATACGCTTCCGAAATCGCATCCGATCACGCGTTTGACGGGGTTTATTGATCATCAAGGAATCCTCAGGGTGGGAGGACGGCTGAAGCATTCAGCCTTACAACCGGAGTGCAAAAACTCAGTCATCCTCCCTCGGGACTCACCACTAACGGAGCTTCTTATCCGGGACGCACACGCACGCACTTACCACGGCGGAACGCAGCTAACGCTGGCGTATTTGCGGCAGAGCTGCTGGATAATCGGCGGGCGGGGTCCAGTACGCTCCTTCATACTGCGGTGCGTCACATGCGCGCGCTTTCGGGCACAAAAGGCGCAGCAATTAATGGGTCAGTTGCCAGCCTCACGGGTCACGCCATCACGGCCGTTTCTTTTCACGGGGATCGACTACGCGGGGCCTGTTCTTCTTAAGAGCTGGCGCGGGCGCGGGAATAAATGCCACAAGGGCTGGTTGTGCATTTTTGTTTGTTTCACCACCTCTGCACTTCACCTCGAGGTTGTTACAGATTTATCCACGGACGGGTTCCTCGCGGCACTTCGCAGATTCATCGGGAGAAGGGGGGTCCCTCATACGATCCACAGCGATTGCGGGACGAACTTCCAAGGGGCAGCTGCAGAGCTGAAACAACTCTTCACTGCGGGAACGCAGGAGGCCGAGCGCATCCATCACACTGGGGCAACTGACGGGATCAAATAGGCATTCAACCCACCGGGAGCACCACACATGGGCGGAAAATGGGAGGCCGCAGTAAAATCGGTCAAACATCACCTCCGGCGGACGATTGGAGAGGCGACCTTGACGTTTGAAGAACTTACGACTCTTCTCACACAAATCGAGGCCGTACTCAACTCTCGTCCGTTGGAACCGCTGTCGGACGACCCAGATGATGTCTCCGCCCTTACACCGGGGCACTTCCTCATCGGGGAGGCTCTCACCACGGTCCCAGAGCCCTCACTACGGGACGTGCCCACTGGGCGACTGACTCGGTGGCAATGGGTACAAGAACGGGCACAATTTTTCTGGGACCACTGGTCCAAGGGCTACCTACAGCATCTCCAAGGGATTTCGAAATGGCATCATCCGCGGCACGACATCCGGGTCGGCTCGCTGGTCCTCCTGACCAACGAGAATCTACCACCAACGAAATGGGCGTTGGCGCAGGTAACATAACACCATCAGGGAAATGACGGGCTCACACGGGTGGTCACCATCAAGACGGCGACATCCACCTTCACGAGGCCCATCACCAAACTGGCGCTCCTGCCAGTACCTCATCCGGGATCAATCGACAGCACTGCTGCCGATGGCGGGGAGAATGTTCGGGATTGAGCACGCCTCGGCGGTAGCGTGGCCACAGCTGGGTCTGGACGCTACGCTTCGCCGCGGGCGGCAGCACCTATCGGGCAGGCAACACGCAATCAGCGTGGAGCGAGCAGCCGGGTGCTCGTTCCCGCTGTCGACACGGGCGTCGCCACCTCCCGGGCACCTTTTCGTTCGGGACTGAGAAGACACTCCGCGCATGCGCGCGGGGCGTCTTCATCGATCGCCATGATCGATTACATCAGTCTGAATCTGGGAGCATCGAAGCGCACACGCACCATCTTTTCTCCAAATTCAATTCTTTTCTTTCGGCACCTTTTCCTTTTTTTCATCTGCCTTTTTCTCACCAATCTTGCCACATTTACGGCATTCTTTCTTCGAACGGGTTTTTTTCGGGAAATAGTTCGGGCTCTTTATCATCTTATCTCCTTCTATTTCTTCGGGTTCAACGCGCTTTGCCGGGAACACGTGGGCAGCCATTTTGGCTTCGCATCGAGCGTTCGGGACGCCGGCCTTGCCGAGTCATTCGCATCGGTATAAAACCACAATTATTCGTGCTATTTGGGCACACCCCCCCCCCTGTACATATTACAACTGTTTAATAAACACTATTTTTATATTTTTCCCAGCGCTCTTATTCATTTTTTCGCTTTACCACCAAACCCAGATCCCGCATAAAACATTTGGCGCAGTCTAATATGTATGATAAATAATTATGCATCACAGGAAATTTAAATGTGAACGCGGTACGATTTATCAATAAAGATTTTCAACGCTTGATATCCACAGCGAATTGCTAAAATACCGGTAGTACACGTAGTACTATAATTCCATTGGAATTTAAAGTAAGAGATGATACTCCTCGGCCCACCAACAATCTTCTGGCGGTGGCTAGAAAATCAGTGCAGGCTGCCAAGGCGGAACGAATGGAGAAAATCACGGTGAGTATAAAAAATGAAAAAGAATACAACGATGAAGTAATTATCGTTTGAAGCAAAAAAAAATTTTAATAAAATCGATACATGTTTTCAATGCTTCATTCATATCCACAGTGAATCGCCGATACCGCCGGTAATACCGATAATACAGTAATTCCATTGGAATGGAATCGAAGCGAAATAATCACTGAAGCAGAAAGTGAAGAACCCGAGCAACGTCAACAGCTCGACAACACTTCGGTCCTCGCGCAACAACGGCAGCAGCAGCAGCAACGACAACAACAACCACCACCGCCAGCAGCAGCAGCAACAACAACAGCAGCAGCAGCAGCACCAGTAACAGTAGGAAGAGTAAGTACGGATATGAATAAATAAACAAAAAATATATAATTTAATGGAATTACGAAATAAATGCTCGCTGCACATTGTACTGCAGAGAGCAATCCGAAAAATTCCGGGATATCAAGCGTACAAACCGGATGAAAGCGGAAGAGTCGGTGAGACGGCGGCGGCGGCGGCGGTGGTGGCGGTAACAAAAATAAATCAGAATGTGAGGACCGAGAAGTGCATAAAGAGCGATTCGTCGGAACCATCCGTTACCAAACGCGACGTAAGTCGTTTGCGCAACATTTTTTTTTCTCCAAAAAAAAAAAATACAAAAATATGTCTGGAAATTGAAAAATTGTATTAAATTAATGAAATCCGATTGTATTATTTGTTTTTCGCAGAAGACATTGATAAAGGACATGATCGAGAACAGTAACAAATACACGGATTTCGTACATGTCGATAAGAGAGAAAAATCTTCCCGAGAAGCACCGGTAGTTGGGACAGCAGAAGCAAAGGAGACGGCCAAACGAAACGACGCAGTAGCGAAGAAAAGGGCAACGTCGGTTAATTGCGTCTGCGATATACCAAAAGAACAAGTAAACGACGTACGGGTGATGCGGTCCGACGGTAGCTGCATATGCCAAGTACATAATCCGGTAAGCAAAAATAAAACATTTTTTGTCAACCTTGTAATTGATTGTTTGAAAAATGATCGATAAAAACTTGGTTCGAAATGTCTTAAATCTATTTGCATGCGCTTTTACTCTCTATGTAAGTTGTGGCATGAGGAAAATGTTATAGTTATCGTAAATTGTTCCATTATATATGTGTTTTAAAAACTATTATATTTTTGTCGTGAAAGAGGAGTTTCGTAGAGCAATGCGAAAGCACCAGGAAAAGTCGGAACGGTTGGCTGAGAAAAGACGTATCGATGGAAAAACGGCGAATGTAATAACGACGACGACGAGGACGAGGACGACGACGACGACGACGAAATTGATGGAACATCGCTCGACACCGGTAGAACAAAGGAAGGAGATACGGGATCCACGATTGAACGTCGATGCCAGAAACAAACAAGTCCATCCCGTCAGGAGTACCGATAAGGTAATTATAATAAACTATTTGCATCGGGAAAACGTTATTTGTTAAACTGATTTCAATAAATGTGAAATCATACAAAGCGAATAACAATATGTTTTAACGATGAGTTGGAAAATTATTTGTCACCAAGAAATAAACGAGGAATAATTTGTAACCGGTATATTTTGCAATAATGTAATCGTAATTCGTTCCATTTTTGCAGTGCGACTGGGCCGCGCGTAAATACGAGAAAGTACCAGAAAATATCTTGTACAGCAGGTGTGATGAATACAAGGACCTTGCAACAGCAACGAAGAGTATTCAATCGTGCACGAGCAATACACCGGCGTTTTATGATGTCTCGTATATTCATTTTTTTGAACGCAGGTATTAAAAAAAAAAAAAATATACATCATATCCAAATCGAAGTTTTGTACACCGGTATATAATAAAAAATGAATTGAACGTGAAATATAGTAATGTAAACATTCGTGTTTCGTATCCGGCAGAACGACGCTTATGGGAAACTCGTAACATTCTTGAAGTCGATTACGGCGGAAGACAAGGAAAAAACCACGCAGCAAAGAAACGCGGTGCAGCAGCAGTGGCAACAACAACAACAACAAAAACAACAACAACAACAACGACAACGACAACGACAACGACAACGACAACGACAACGACAACGACAACGACAACGACAACGACAACGACAACGACAACGACAACGACAACGACAACGACAACGACAACGACAACGACAACGACAACGACAACGACAACGACAAAGACAACGACAACGACAACGACAACGACAACGACAACAACAACAACGACAACGACAACGACAACGACAACAACAACAACGACAACAACAACAACGACAACAACAACAACACGTAAGCTAAATAAAATTGTTTTTATCGATCAAGATTTGTAAAAAAAATTTTACACACACACACACACACACACACGGTAAATATGTAATTTTAATTTGGGCTTGTTTGATTGTTTTGTGAATGGAGAAACGGAAGATGATTGTAGCGAAGAAAGAACTGCAGCAACGATGGGACGTGGCCATCGCATAATGAAGAAGATCAGTTATGACGATTCGCCGAATGTCATGTACTCCCCGGGTCAAGGAAATAAGACAGCAGTACCGATGAAGAGACCGAGAGCGACAGAAGCGAAGGACGAGGAGCAGCAGCACATTAAAGACATGGTAATAGGAAATGTCATATATGCATGAAAGAACCACAATTGAATGAAATACATATACGGGGAGAATTATACACTTAAATATGAGAATAACAAGTTTATGGTAATGCCAACGATCATTGACACTGCGAGAGGAAAAATGTTGCAAAAAGAATATTGAAATAGCCGGAGAAATAAAGATAATGTCTGGGTTGAATATATCCCATGAAAGTATACTGTTTGACATGTAATTATTTTACCGGTATTTCATCTTATCGGTGCGGTAAAGAATATAAAAAAAGAAATTGACACGGCGGAAGCATGAAATGATTACAAGAATTATTGTACGATGAAAAATGTATTGAAGAGACATAAGCAAAATATATAAATGATGGATAACCGAAGGGTGCGCATATACACAGGTTAATCGACTTGAGTAAACGTTGTAACGAATTTCGAAATGATGAATGTTGTTGATGTTGTTGTTGTTGTTCGGTGTATTGTTACGGAAAAGTTTGAAAAAAAAATAAAGGAATCGCAACAACAACAATTGCTGAAAATAGACGACTTCGAGATGTTCTCACCGGTAAGTATGTAAAGATTAAAAAAAGAGGGCAATAATAGTGTGTGAATAAGGGATACATGGCCGTATGGTTAATAACGTTTTTTTTCCGCATATACGCACAGCAAATAAGAAGCGCTTCGCCGCGGAAAATCCCGAAAGGATTAAACGAGGAATCAAGTCGATGTGTAGCGGCGGCGGCTGCGGCGGCGACGACGACGACGGCGGCGGTGGTAAAGCAGAAAAGGGATGATGATACTCGTGGTATTATGGAAATGAGCGGGAAGGAGGAATAGTGCGACGAATCGGCTTTTGGACCGGAGAGCACTCCGGAAATAAGTTTTGAGGGTATCGATTATGGGATGGTGAGTATAAATTTAATAAAATCGTTACTTTTGTAATAAAAACAAAGAGTAAAGCAGCGTCAGGTACGAATGTGACGATGAAAATTTGATACAAAAATTGCGTTTAATTTCCAGAAAAAAAAACATCGTGATATAGCAGAAACGCCTGTATCGATATTGTCGCTGCCAAAACGTAGCAAGAATTTATTTGGAAAGCCTGAATCATCCAATGAGGATCAACACTGCGGGAAAGATGAAGAATCGTTAACTGCTGACGGAGATGGCGATCGGAACGGTAACGACGATAATAATGAGGCAACAGTGACCATCAACGACGATGAGCAGAAACATTTGGCAAACGAAGATTTTGCGCGTTCACATGTGAATCGCGATGAAAATCAATGTTTGTACGATGAAGAGAAAGTTGTTGATTCGAACCAAGACGTGAAAGTTGACGAGGAACCGCGCCCCCGTGAAACAGAAACAAGTGACGAAATGAAAGATGTGATGGTGAGTAGCAGAGTAGACTCGAATTGTTTGTATTGCAGTGTTGTTGCAAGACTGTGATGGAAAAAAAGAATGAAATATTAAAAGATTAATATTAATAATATTCCTTGGTGTTTAACACACAGGAATTTATCGCAACGAGTACTGATACCGGTAATAATACGAGCTCTCTCGACGTAATCGGTACGACTGCGACCGACAAGGATGAAAATAGTAAAGAAACAACGAGCGAGGAGAACCGCGTGCACGACGACGCCAGGACCGCCATCTTTAAGATCCTTTCGAGCCCGGACAGAAACGATGGTACAACGAAAAAGGTAACAACTCCGCGTTGAGCAACTGCACGAAAATTATCGCCAACGTTTTCATTGGAATAATAATAATAATAACAACGACAACAATAATAAAAACAACAATAGTGATAATTATAATGATAAATATTTGTAATAATGCACCGCAGTCATGTTGGACGTCGACGCCGCAACCATCACGGTCGTCATCGGCGAAGCCGGAAAGTGAAGAAACTTCATCGAATCTCGCTGGGGATTTGAAAAACTTGGACGCGAATGCTACGTATGATGAAATGAAGATCTGTCCCAAAAATAAAGAGGATAGAGAAGGAATAAATTTATTTCTACCGGTAACAAGTATTGTCGGCAACGACGACGACGACGACGACGACGACGACGACGACGACGACGACGACGACGACGACGACGACGAATCGAAGGTAAAGGAATTGTCCACGGATGTTGAGATCCGAAGAAAAAACCAACAAGATGCACTGTCGAAACGAAGGGAAAAAAGCAGAGTGAAGAAAGCGAGATGGACGTGTTGTCGACGAACTGTGCGCCTCTTGGACGCATACACTACCGTCCAAAAGTTTGGAAACACTTGTCCTCATACCGAGCCACACAAAAAGTTTCCTCCCGCTTTCAAAAATGATGATAGCTTAATTTTCCAAGCGGCATTTCAAAAAGGACATATTAACCTTCATTTCTCTTCCTGCAAAAAATTTTTAGGATTTTTTTTGAGCCCGGTACACGCTTTGAAACATGGTCGTTTTTTGTCTTTTTTTGGAGGGTTACAATTTTGGCGCACGACTCGTAGAAATTTTTTTTTTAAATTTCTTTGACCGGATCTTGAAAAGGCAAAACTCAAGCTTCAATTTCGTTTTTTATAAAATCCGTTACGATTTTTTTTGAAAAAGTAATCATGTTTTTGGCGAAAAAAGACGGAATGCAGAAATTCCTGCGTAACACGAAAACTATCACATTTAGAAAAAAATCTTAAAGGAGTGGAAAGTTGCCTCTAAGATTGTTCTAGTCACTCGATTTTTTTCAGATTTTTTTTCCGAAATTTTTTTTTTTTCGTTGATTTTAATCGAACTCCAGGTCTATCAATTTCCGTAATTTAAAAACTATGGGTTTTTTCACCAAAAGTCCTGTAATGAATAAGTATTATTTCTTGATTTTAAACGTTTTGGAATTTTTTCAGATTTTTTTTCTCCGATGGTGTTTATCATTATCGTCAACATCGTCGGATAAAAAAATTCGAAAAAAAATATGAAAAAATTCCAAAACGTTTAAAATGAAGAAATGAAACTTTTTTGTCCTTGGACTTTTGGTGAAAAAACCCATAGTTTTTAAATTACGGAAATTGATAGACCTGAACATCGACTTAAATCAACAAAAAAAAAAATTTCGGAAAAAAAATCTGAAAAAAATCGAGTGACTAGAACAATCTTAGAGGTGTTATGCCCGAACGTGAGAACGAGCGGGCTGAGAGAAAAATATGAATAATAACTGTTAGAATTACTAAACTCTCAGAAGAACAAATAAATGATTGAGTAAAAAGAGGGAAATAGATAAAAATAGTAGATGTTCAGAATAGCTATTAAAGCGCTAGGCGCACCTATTACGGTTGATAATGTAAAATATGGGTTTTATGGAAAATTGAGATAGGTAAAAATATATAAGCAGAAGATATGTGTTAGAAGTTGATGTATTTATTCTTTAGGTCGAAATTAAGGATTTACGTTACAGTTATCGAACAAGATCGCAGTCAACTTCCTCTTGTTTACAATGATAAAATTCGTACATAGAGTAAAATAAAAGTGATACAGTTTAGACTTACGGGTCGATGTCCCGCGCGCAACTTGAGATGTGCTGATGCTGAGCGTAGCGGGTCTCCTCGAAGACAGTGTAGTCGGTACACTCACATACGCAAATCGCGCGGTACACTCGATTATTTTAAATATCTTAATAAGGCGTCAAAATGATGTTTTTAGTTTACGGATATCGATTAATGAGTTCTTATTGCCTTCTCTTTCAATGAGTAAAGAAACGCTGCACCTCAGTGCCTCACTAGCCCTCGAGCAGTGATGCTTGATCGCGAAGATTCGAAGACGCGTAACTATTAACTATCTTGCAAGGATCCGGAACAAGACTCGGACTCAAGGTGATGACACCTGAGGAGCTCCGCTTAGACTGAGTATCGGCGAAAGACTATTGGATTTTGGTTGCCAATTCTCCTTCAATGCTCTCGATGTTAGGAAATTGCAGAGTAAGAATTTAGGCTGTTGGGCAACTGCTTGGCAAAATGTAAAAGAAGGTCTAAGCGAGCAAGTGTCATTCCGGGTTCTTGCAATAAATTGTGCATTTCGTTTACGGTTCTGGAAAGGTTAAGGAACTTGAAATCACAGATTCATGAAAATAAGTTTCGCAATTGAATCAACGCGGTTAATTTCGTATAACGGAAGGAATTCGGTTTCGCAAGAGGAAGCGATTCGTACTGAACGCTTAGTAATGAAAATAAAAATAAATCTATGATTATATGATTATACTTTAAACTATCCAAATTAATAGATAAATGGCTGGGCCATAACATCCCCCCCCTTGAATTGAAGTGCGGGAATGACGTTCACGGGCTTCACGTGGCTCGTCCTCGAGTCACAGATAGTTTAAAGGATGTCAAACGTTTTTAGGACACCAAAGTGATTTCAAATTTTTCCCGCTTTGGTAGCTGCGGTGCTGGACGAGGTGGTTCGGCAGGTAGTCTTGAAGGATTCAAGGCTATCGGTGGACCGATGATGTCTTCTGGACCGAAACGCGGTGAACGGCGCGGACGTTTTGCCGTACAACATGTTAGGCCGCAGCTGAGTAGTAAAGATAGAAGATTGCTCCGAAGCGCGTAGACGAATAAGCTGGTCAGGGCGGCCAACGACAATCCGAGGCCGCTGAAAGTCCATGTTTGCGGGTTGTGATACCACTGAGTAGGCTTGCTTTTAGCTATTTCTTTAAGTTGATTTTCCGCTGTTCTGAGACTAATATCGGCGAGATGCAATTGGCCGTCTAACGATGTTGTTTTAGCGGAAAGGAAAATCGGTGTTAGTTCGTCTGTTGCTTCTGAGATAATAGGAGACAGCTGGGTGAGGTTGAGTGAGGTTGGTGGGTAATAAACTTTTTGAATGGATGAAGAGATCTGGTCCATTGGGGGCAAGGTGACTTTCGTAGAGAAGGCCGTGCATCCGACGTCCATTTGTAATATGCGTGTTCTCTGAATAACCAGGTTTGAAGAAATTCCATTTCTGCATTGAATATGCAACGTTTCAGGGTCTACAACTGAGTAGAGCCAGCCGTGCGTATTCTCCAGATATGTCCACTGAGAGTGAGGGTTTGCAGTTAACCTGATTTCGCATCTTTTGAGCGCGGTAGGCGTTGGTGAAAGAAATAGTTCGGCTTCACAGGTTTCCGCCGTATGTATGTCTTGAAGGGCGACTTTCATAGGGCAGATATATGCGTCTGATCGGTGGTAACATTGTTTCAGGTATTCCTCGTTGAAAGAGAAAAATTTGCTTCTTCCATTGCTCAAAGCGAGATAAGGTTGAGTCGGTTGAACATAAGCCGTTCCTTGGTTTATTTTAAGGCCGGATTGATACTTCAAACACGAGTATAGCCGATATAGTTGGAATGGTGACTGTTCTAGAAGTGGCAATGTCAAGCTGATTAGGAGTAGGCCGTTCCTATACTTGGAGTTCAGGTGGCTCATGGCAGAAACGTCTGTCGTATGGAGATCCGTTAGAGAGATTGGGAACTCGAGACTAGTGTTGCGTTTTACTTGGTTTGCAGCTTCGGTTAATTGGTCCAGAGAAAGCAAACTTGGATGAATCAGTCCTCGCTGTGCTTCACGTATGGTATCGTGGAGCTCTTGTAATTTCGTGATGTACAGATCTGCCGTATCCAACATAGTATTAGACAGAAGAAGCAGGTGAAAAGCGTATTCCAATTTACGCATCTCGGTTTTTTCCTGGATGAATGATCCTCGAAGCTCAGTAGTGGTGTTGATAATCTTGGCGATGTTGCGCTCGGCTATCTTCAAGTGCGTTCCCAAATCATTGACTGCGCCCCGGGCAATATGGGTGGCGTTTTCCATCAGATGGGCAAGCTCTCCTTTATCCCGTTCCAGCTGGGAGATGCGACTTTCATAAAGCTGAGCTTCGTCCTCGCTGATCGTTCCAAATAGGGCGTGGGAGATCGTCCCTATGAAAGCTAGAGGTGCTCCTCGGCGTCTAGGTTGTTGATTTAGTGTTGTGACTCCCTGAGGCGACGTAACACCTGTAATTTGTTTCTTCAGATACATTATTTTCTCCAGTCGATTTTTCAAGCGTGTTCGCGGGATCAGGCTCTCGCACTGATCTAATGGAAGGTGAGTGTAACAATCATTCATAAGTTGATACGTTTGTGACAAATTCCAGAGTTGATATTTGAGGAGCACTTCAGCATCGATGTACGAAACGATTTTCCACGTTGTGGTTGTGACCTTGACATCGGGTAGGCGTTCATAAAAAAGTCCCGGGTGGTCTAGGATTTCGCGTACACGGTAGCCTGGTCCAGCTTGAATATATGACGAGCAGAATATGAGGGTTGCAAGGATAAGATATTGTTTTTCCATGACTCGAACCTGTAACAAACACTTGTGTAAAATTACTAATGAGCCAGCTTAAGTTTGTTAGGGTGCTTCATCTCAAGTTTGCCATGGCTATTAAGGAAGATTATGTTTCCTTTTTCCGTGATCTCGATAATCTCGTATGGTCCGCGGTAATAGGAGTCTAATTTATTTGCCCGAGGTTCTTTTAGAACGTAAATGTCATCGCCGATTTTGAAAGGGACTGTATTTACATTCCTGTCGTATAGTTCTTTCGAGCGATGTTTGGCTGCGTCGAGACTCTTCGTCGCAATTCGTCGGATTTCATCGAGTCGGGTTACAAAGTCAGTCATGTACTCGGTATAAGGGTCAATTTTTTCGATAGGCGGAAACGCGGATATCGGTCGCGCAGTTTTTCCGTGTATGAGTTCAAAAGGAGTGAAATTCGTTGCAGAGTGAACAGCAGTATTATATGCGTGCATTGCGAATGGTAAAAGTTCGTCCCAGTCATCAAAACGATCGTGGAAGGCTCTCAAATAATCTGCCAAGACGGCATGACTACGTTCGAGTGATCCGTTTGACTGAGGGTGGTACGCAGTGGTTGTTACTCTCTGTACTTTGAAAATTTCGGCTAGTTGTTCGAAGAGTTTGCTAGTGAACGCGGTACCACGATCGGTCAGGATGGTTTTGGGTGGGCCGTACAGTGCAATCCAGTTTTTACTCAACGCTAAAGCTAGAGTCTCGGCTTTAATGTTCGGTACTGGTATGGCTGCACAAAACTTGAAGAGATTGTCTTGGATCGTCAAAATATGTCGATTCCCCCTGGGCGTAATTCGTAGAGGACCAACAGTATCAAGGGCGATCTTCTCGAAGGTTTCTGAGGGTGTATCCGTAATAAGCATGGGCATTCGAGTTTTTATTCTGAGAAGCTTTTCTTCTTGACAGATTTTGCATTGTCGTATAAAGTTCTCGGTGTCCTCTTTAAGCCCTTTCCATTGATACCTTTCCCGTAATCGTCTATAGGTTTTAGCGATTCCTTGGTGTCCTCCAACCAAACTTTCGTGCGCTTCACGGATCATAGTGGTCCGTTGTCCCGATGGTGGGTCCAGTTGGATGAAACCATTACAAATTACAATGGTGATTGGTATCCCATGGAATGTGCATTCCAGCAATTCCTTTAAGATGTTGTACGGCATGTCTTCGAGGTCATCGCCGAATTTCGAAATTCTTAGAGATCGAATTTCATACCGTTCTACAGCAGTGCGTAGCTGCTCTAAACCTTTAACGATGTCTTGGAAGCTGACCTTGTCGAAGTGATGTTTTTTATGGATTATACTGAAGATCTTGAATTTTCCTTTATTCGTTACAGCTACGTGCCCTTTCGATAAATTACTGCTCCGTAAATTTTCCGGATCGATTTTGTTCAGGTCGGATAGCAGATTCCCGATTGGGTTCAGTAGTTGGCAGTCCGCGCTGACAAAATGAGCGAGGTTATCCTTGAGGTAGGTCAGAGACTCTCTGCATTGTTTGACGGTACAATTCTCTGCCATTTCAGGCGAACTGGCGTTGGTGTCGGTGTCACTCGAGTCCGCATCGATGAATATCGTCTGTGTGTCGCTAGATTTTCCAGTTTCGTTAGGCGTCGAACCACCTGATCTTACTACCTTCGGTATAGTAGCTTGTTTTTTGGCGTTTTCCCGTGTATCAGAGATTGTTGGCCTAGGGGTGGTATTTGCTATTCCCGGCAAAGGGCTCGACTTAGCCATGGGTTTATAGTTCGGTAACGGAGTTGGGATTGTTGATCTCCTGGTACTAGGAGTAATGTTCGAAGTCTCCGCTAATTGGACCTCAGACGGTGATTTTGAAACTAATCCTGGTACTTCGACACCATGTTCCTTAAGGGCGCTGCAAAGGTCTTCTACACAGCGTTGTCCCTTTCCTAACAGATACTGCAAGTCTTCTGGAGATGAAGGGTAGTCTTCATCTTCATCTGCAGTTTCGTCTACCTCCTCCCGCATGCGTATAGATTTGTCAAAACGTGAGAATGAATTTCTCAACTCTTCTAAAAATCCGGAAGAGGGGTTAGTATGGTTTGACTCGAGAGCTGGTTTCTCTGGCGTTAATGTCCGATCCGCAGTTTCCGGTTCCCTTTCGTTTGGTGGTGGAGGGATTATCTCGACGATAGGGTTTTCTGTATTCACTGGTGTTTCGATTTCCGGTGTAAATACATCATCCGCAATATTTTCCGTATCCGATGCATCGCTGGACGGGTCAGGATTGTTCTTGGACTTTTCCATACTGGGAATCATGCTACGATGTGTTATCGAAATCGGTGGAGCATTGTCCGTCGATGATTCGTCACTCGGAGCTTCAGAATCTGGTTCTTTGTAAGTCGCACGCCTTGCATTTGGTCTGACCTCCTCTCGACGTTTGACTCGGAGTCCTATTGGTTCGAGGCCTTGGATTGATTTAGAGGCCAAGGGTTTCGTAGGTCCGGCGTCAGTAAGTGCACGAGCTCTTGGTCGTTGGAGGAGGGAGGTCGGGGGTGCTGGAGCCAGTTTCGTACGCGGTTTTGAGCCAGTTGGTAGTACTGGGAACGCCATGATGACGTCGGCATTGACTACAGGGTTACGAGAGAGGGCATCTGCGTTCTGATTGAGTTTCCCTGGTTTATATTTCGTAGTGAAATGATAATCTCCCACTTTAGCTCTTCAACGTGCTCGTCGGCTTGACTGGTCTGTCATATTATGTAACCATGCGACGACTTGATTATCAGTAACTAGGGTGAAAGGTCGGCCATAGAGGTACGGTCGAAAATATCCTATCGCCCAGGTTGCTGCAAGACATTCTTTATCATCACTGTGATAATTCTTCTCGGCAGGATTCAGAGTGCGTGATGCATAAGCTATTGGACGTTCATTTCCGTCAATCGTTTGACTCAGGACGGCACCAAGTTCAGCATCTGAGGCATCCGTTGCAAGAACGAACGGTTTACTGAAGTCTGGATATTGCAGGACTGGTTTGGTACAGAGAGCTTCCCGAATTGCATCGAAACTATTCTGTTCCTTTTCGGTCCATTCAAATTTTCTATCTTTCCTCAACAAGTCACTGAGTGGTTTAGCTTTGATGGCGAAGTCCTTGATGAACCGCCGATAATAATTAGCGAAGCCATTAAACTGTTGCACTTCCTTCACACTCGTAGGAGCAGGATACTTTCGAACTGCTTCGATTTTCATAGGGTCTGGTCGAACTCCGTCTCGAGAAATTATATGACCTAGATACGTTACGTCCGTGCGAAGGAATTGGCATTTCTCCGTTTGTAAAGTGAGATTACATTGGCGGAGGCGAGTGAAGAGATTCCGCGCCCTTCGTCCGTGTTCCTCCAAAGATAGTGCATATATGATGACGTCATCGAGATAAACGAATAACTCTATGCCGTTGAGTCCCGTTAAAGCCACATTCATGTGTCTCTGGAAGATTGGAGGGCCATTACGTAAGCCGAAGGGCATTACTGCAAATTCATAATGACCTTCGGGAGTCGAGAATGCGGTTTTCGGCCGATCTTTAGGATCTATCTCGATTTGATGAAATCCACTGGCCAGGTCGAAGATACTGAAATATCTCGCACCTCCCAATTGATCCAATATGTCGGTTATGTTGGGGAGTGGATAAGCATCAGGTAAAGTCTTTTCATTAAGTGCGCGATAGTCTATTACAACGCGCCATTTACGCTTTCCGTCTGCACCTGCTTTTTTAGGAACAATCCATAATGGTGAGTTATACGCTGATGTACTCGGATGAATTTTTCCTTCGGCCAAGAGTTTATCCATCTGTCGTTTGATTTCTTCTTTATGGACCACGGGGTATCGATACTGACGTGTATTTACTGGCAGATCATCCGTAGTTGGTATCGTACACTTCATGAGGTTTGAACGGCCGAGTTTATCACCAGGCAGATGAAACCGATCGGGGTACGCGGCTATAAGTGAGCGCACGTGTTCCGATTCCTCGTCGTTGAGATGATCGAGACTTAATAGATCTTGTATCGCGGTAACTCGATCTTTCCCAACAATAGCGTTTTCATCTAGGGAGTCGGAATCGGAAATTTCTTCCGGCGGGCCTCGGTATTCAAAAGGAATAAGATGTTGAGGAGGGATTTCTATTTCAACATCTTGTTCTGTTGTATTTATTGCCATAATATAACAGGTGCCATTCTCATTTTTCACAGCGGCCTCGCCGATAAATAAGCCATCGTCAGTCGTTATTCGAGGAATATATCCTTCTTGCAACGTTGTGGCTTTTAAGTTGATCTTGACCGGTTGTCGCGTGCGAGCACGGATAGTAATATGGGTCAACTCGGGAGCCGTGTTTTCTGACTCAGCAGTATCAGACGTCTGAGAAGGCTGTGGCTCAATCGTACTTGCGATAAAATTATGTGCAAGTCTTTTTTCGTATTCCGAGACGAAAAATATCGGTTTTGTTGGACGACTAGCGATTATTAAAGCATTATGATGATAAGAAATTTCTGCATTTTCTAGTGTGAAATATTCTTCTCCCAAAATACCCACGCCAGGAGATGGAAGTGTCGTCTTGAAGACATAGAATTTTACTGATTGCTCGAATATGTGTATCGTCGTCGTACCAATTGCGTTTAACGTTTCTTTATCTGAAATACCCAATACTCCCACCCGATCATCCGTATCGATCATGGTATTTCCGAATAGAGCATCGACTTCAATCATGTTAATAACCGCACCACTATCAGCCAAAAATTTCCCTTTCTTATTTGTTAATTCCCGGGCGTCTATTTCTACGACAGATTTTGGCTGTCGAGAATTCTTCTTTAAATTTACCGTGACTATTGGAAATTCACACTCGGGGTTAGACGTGATTTTTGCTGAGCAGCCGTCGACGCGTCGTTCGGACGACTGGGTTTCGCGTTTAAAGAAATTTCATTTGTATCGGCATTAACTTTGTTAGGTGGAGGCGTACTGTCTCTACGAGGGGAAAAACTTCGCGGAGACTCCGATTCACGTCGATCTCTGAAATCGCGATCTTGTCTATGATCACGAGAATATCTATCTCTGTTTTCGCGTTTGAGTATACTTCTCGGTGGAGTATAGCTCCTATCCCCGTCCCGACTTGCTGAATTCCGATTACTACGTCCACGAGATCTGCAGGGACAATGTCTACAATCATCACACATTTCGTCCGTAGAAATGGCATATGCACGACGGTACGGCGAAGAATCTCGATTATGACTATCGCGGGAAAGAGAGCGACAATTATCATCTGAGGAACTATCCCTTTGATAATGGTATAAAGAAATCCGTCGGACTTCTTTATAATCCTTGCGTGCTGACATCCGACTACGCGAACGTCGAACGCGCCCTTCATATTTTTGAGCTAATTCTAGAGCGGCCTGAAAAGTTGCGGGGTCGCGACTCAAAACATAACTCCTCATAGCATCAGGCAAACCATCGATATAAATATCGAGGGCACGGGCCTCGAGTCGACTTTTTGTTGACTTAGTGACGTTTTCGCTCTCAGTCTCCTCGATTTCGCTGACTGCTTTACGAATATAACGTTGAAGGCGCGAGTAGAAATCTGACACGTCTTCATCGCTTCTCATACGTGCATCAAGGAGTTGACTGCGATAATATTCGTAATCTAAACCAGGAGAGAATTTTTCTTTAAGAGTTTTAAGGATTTGTCTGATGGAGGAAAACGATTTTCCTTCAACATGCGTACGAGCTCTTCCTCTGAGCCTGGCTAGAATGCCGTTTATTACTCTATTTTCGGCTCGTTGAGGGAGGCCCTGTTGCAATGATTTTATTTCAGTTTCGTATTCCGCGAATTTCCAATTTCTTCCATCATATCTGGGAATTTTATCAATAGCATCTTTAACTGTGAGATAATCTAAATAAGCGGAATTATCAAGAAGGGTTTGATTCTGATCCGGGGGTCCTGTCGTAGGCATTTTCGGAAGTGTTTCCGAAAGCCTTCTAAAAAGATGAATCTTTGAAATAACTATTAACCCCTGTTATTGTAAAGTACTTTATTGGCTGAACGAAATTATTAAATTGGAAGAATTGGTTTGAAAGAACAGAAATTACGAAAGGTTAAAATCACGTTATATAGGAAGGTCAACCGTATTAGTAGTAGCTATCCCACCGCTGCCA
>JBBLXU010003577.1:0-22022 GCA_037893425.1 Campoplex nolae | reverse complement strand
AAAATATTTCAAAAATAATTTCAAAATTAACATCAGTGAAGTACGTTTGCACAACAGCTGACGTGTGGTCATCGCGGACTCGTCGATTTTTGGGCATGACCGTTCATTGGGTAAAATATTTTGACTGCTCCAATATGATTTTTTCAATGCAAACTTAATTACGAAAATAGAGTGCGGCTGTTATCTTGCACTTGTTAATTCTTTAACATAAAATTTGGTCTATCAGACACAATATGTTCTTTTGAGGATATAAAAAATCATCAAATTTTCAAGTTTTTTCCAAGTCTAGGAACTGAAAAACAATGAACGTTATCAATTTATATATTTTGTTTATTTCAGCTTGATGAGTTCACACTAGAACGACAGTCATATGCCATAGCTTGTAGGAGATTTGCCGGTGACCATACTTATGATAAAATTGCCCGAATGATCAAAGACATCCACACGTCATATGGTATCAATAATACCCAAGTGGTTGTCACGATAACGGATAATGGATCCAATTTCGTTAAGGCGTTTCGCGAATTTGGTGTCGGTTTTGGAGACTCATTTTTCCACGGTAAGTGTAATAATGTAATATTTTTCGCAAAAAGAACTGTATAATAAATAATATTCTAAATCACGATTGTTCAGTAAAATGTTAAAATCAAATAAAAATGAAATGAATCAAATTCAAACAAACCTAATTTTAAAAAATCACTCAAGTAATTGTTAATTAAAAATCAATCACGTGATTGTTACATATTTACAGATGGGATCATAACAACTCTGAACGATGATGATACTGATTCCAATGCAGATCATGGAGAGATTGGAAGCATTGAAAATTCGAGTGCTGGCGAAATAAATGGTGCGTTACCACAACACTTTCGGTGCGCCAGCCACACGCTCAATTTCATAGCAACGAAGGACGCTGCAGCTGGAATCAAGGCATCCGCAGAATTGCAATCGGCGTATAAAGAAATGATCGATTGCTGCAACAGTTTGTGGAGACTATTTTCGTCACCCAAACAGAGCGAAAGACTGCAACAATATCTTGGAGCATCGCTCAACCGCCCGGTAGTGACACGGTGGAATTCTTTGTACGATTCGTTACGGCAAATTTTCAAATTGAAAGATAAACTGATCGGAATCCCACACGATTTTGACATACGCAATTTGTTTCGGGAAGCGAATTTCAAGTAAGGAAATAGTGATAGTTTGTCCTAGCAACAGTATGAGAAATTTGAATATTTACAAATGTATTACTTATGTTCAAAGTTTCGGAGAACCCGATTTTTTATGTCACCAATTTCTTTTGCTTACAAGCCTTTAAGGACACAGAAAAAATGAATTTATGAGAAAAATCTTTCGGCAAACTTTCGAAAAACGTCGAAATAGTTTTTTTTTTAAGTCTGGCAAGACATTTTTTAAAATATTTTCTTCCGACCTTTATTATACGTCTTTCGAAAATTAATTTTTTTCGGACAGACATATGGCTAATTGAGAAACACCATAGTTACACATTTTTTCATATTCATTAATTTGCCTCGAAGAACTATAAAAATACTTACTATATACTATATAAAATACTTAGATTCATACATCTTCAAATATCTTATCATGGTGCCCACGATTTTTTTTCTTTTTATAAATAAGGAATGTCAATCTCAATGTCTAATAGTAACAAAAAATCGCTTAATGTCGAGTGTAGAAACCTGGTGCGTTCGAAATCGATATGATAAAAAAATAATAATTTTAATAAATATATTTTCGTACTTAATTAATCAGTTGATAATGCATAATCAATAATTTGTTCTATTTTTTTTTCATGAAGATTCATGGAGGAGTATATTAAGTGCAATCGACCGATCGCGGAAGCACTTGACATTCTTCAGGGAGAAAAAGTGTGCATTTATGGCTACTTACTTCCGACGCTGATTTCCGTAAGAAATAAGCTCAAAAATTGCATTGGGAGTTTAAACTGGTGCGACACTTTAGTGAGCTCAATGATTGAAGGCTTGAACAACCTGTTCAAAAAAAACTTCGATGTTATAGACGAAGGTCGGGTAAGCGCTATAGCTGCGGCTTCGCACCCAATCTTCAAACTAAAGTGGCTCCAGTGTTTGAGCTTGTCAGCTCAGGAAAATGTGATTTCGGCATTGAAAGAGGCGCTTGCGAGAACTAACGACGCATTGCGAAACGAAGAACAGCCTATGGATGTGGATCGGAATAATTTCTTCGATTTTTCGTGCAACACATCAAACGCTACGGCGGTGGACACTCGAACGTTTGGAGTTGATGATCGAGAAGCAACGTTCCAAAAATTTTTGTCTGAAACTCGAACCGATATAGAACTTCTAAATCTCCATCCAAATGTGAGACAAATTTTTTTGAAGTTCAACACACCCTTACCATCATCTGCGCCTGTTGAACGGTTGTTCAGCTACGCAACAATGTTCAATTTGCCCAAATTTAACCGTCTTACTGATGAAAACTTCGAGTTGCGTGTCTTAATGAAAGCCAACGCTAATCAAAGCTAGTAATAATCGACCACAGCACAACAAATAAATAAATTTCTTTCCAACCTAAATACATCTATTTTGCTTTTTTTACTATACTTTTGCATTCATTTGTCATTCGATCGTTCATCGATGCGTTCAGTCGTCCATCGGTATGCTTCATATATTGAATTATTAAATTACCAATTTTTTCGTTCGTTCATCGTCCAATAATGTGAAGACTATTCATTCTCAGGTTTGTAAGGATTGAATATATTTTCTATTTTGCCGTTGTTGCGTCTTATTTTGTGCAAGTAAAAGAAAGTTTTCATCCAATTTCGATTTTTATGATTTTTATTTTCCAAGTAATTGGAAGTATTTTTTTTATATTATCATCCAGTCAATTGGATTTTTTTCCATTCAATTATTATTTTCCGGCTATTGGAATTTTTTTTTTCAAATATAGTTTTTCAGTCAATTCGGAATTTACGTCACGTCCATTAGTTTTTTTTGACCATTTGAAAATATATTTTTACGATTTCAAATTTTTCAAGTAATTGATATTTCCTTTTTTTTAAATATCAACCATCTCGTTGATTGGTAATATCATCTTGGAAAATACTTTTTTTTCCTTAATTACCAATTCTTTTTTGTAAATTTTTTTTTTAAGTTATTTTATAATGTCGTATGGAGCAATGTCAAATTTTTCGAAAATGGATATTATTGAAAATAATATGACTATTTTTTCAATAATTAATAATTTAACCCGATAATGAGAGCAAAAATAGCAATTTTGCCGATCTCTGCTCTGGCCCAATAGTTGAATATTTGGGTACCTAAAACCAATTTTCGAACAATCAAATAAAAAAATGGACCTTGATCAGTTAGTAGTTACGAATTCCCAATATGATAAGATTTTACGTACAATATTTGGAGCTGTTACACGGGTCATGGAAGGATCTTTTTCTAGAGTTGGAAAAAAATAGATTCATATATCATTTGATAAAATTGAATAAAACTATTGAATGAATACCTCAACTTTTTGCCTGGCTCAATTTTTTTGTTTTGTACTGGTCTGAAATATTTCAAAAAAATTTGTGGGTACGGAAATATTCAACCATTGGGCCAGACTACTTCCACTACGGGCGGTAGCTTAAAGTATTTGGCATATAATCAGCGATTTTTAGAATTTTTTTCAGATTTTTAAAAAGGGGCTTTTTTGGATTTTTTTTTTTTCAAAAATGGTTCTTCAGAAAAATCTGAAAAAATTCCAGGGTGTCTTTCAGACTTCATATAATCATATAAAAAATAATTAACCAAATCGGCGAGGGTCAGAGAAAAAGTCCGCCGGTTTGACGTGGAATACCTCATATAGATACTAGGGTGGTCCTTATTTGGGTTTGGAAATTTTTTTTTCGAATTCTCCCCCTAGTTCGACTTCAAATCAATAAAAAAGACACCACGAAAAAGCTGGGGTCAGTTGGATGATGATAAGTGGTGCCGGCAAGCCCGATCATCGTTTTCATTTTAAATAAATTTGTTTTTCTTTCATCTTGGTTGCTATTTTTTTCCAATCTAAAAAGCACGTCGAGCTCTCCAATTGTACTTTAACTGTACCTTGTAAATCGTCATTAAGAACAATTATTTAAGTATTTACTTAACAAATAGTCGTTGAAAATTGAAATTGCGTCAAAAGTATTGGCAAATTCCGAGAAGTAAGCAAGTCGAGCGCCCACTTCCAATTTTTTTAATTAACTCTCTTGGTCGGTGGTACATTGTTTTCCCGTATGTGGTGCATCGGTCATAGCTCAATCTGTTCTTGATCGCTCGTGATTCTGTCGTATAACCTAAAAAACTACTCCACATTCTCCTACGGTTTTTGGAAAATTATTTGACGTTCGTTACATGTATTATACTCCAACAAATTTGCACAATCGATTAAGATAAAAGTGATCAATGATCGGTGACAATATAATGTTATCGACACAAACTACGTTATGGCAGAACATTTTTTTAATCAGCGATCACCACGCAAATAAACGGAAACAAACTGCCGAGTATTCTCCAAGTTTTGAGAGTTTTATTTTACAATATTCGAGAAATTAAATTATCTTGACGAGAAAGTGCGCGATTGGTGATAAAAGAAGTGACTGTTTTTTGGGAAAAAGCTCGTTTACCCATTCTCCATGTAATTTTTCCAACTTTTCAATACTTTTAATTTCCTGTCTGTTGAAAAACATTATAGGAAATTCAAATACAACACAAGAATAATGAAAATGCATAGAATCAATTTAATTGGGTAAGATATTTATTCGGTCAATTCATAGTATATGAATTCACACAACGATTGATGT
Source organism: Campoplex nolae (assembly GCA_037893425.1). Taxonomy (NCBI): domain Eukaryota; kingdom Metazoa; phylum Arthropoda; class Insecta; order Hymenoptera; family Ichneumonidae; genus Campoplex; species Campoplex nolae. The sequence goes on along the minus strand of JBBLXU010003577.1, from coordinate 17,188 downwards.
TGAGATTGATAACCGATAGATTTTGATGACTTCACACAAGAATTGATGAAAATATTGATAACCGATAGATTTTGTCTATAATCAAAAAGATGAGAGCCGATGAAATGTGCACTTAATAGATACGTTTTTGGATCAAATGAAAAGGGTAGCAGCTTATGAGAAAAATAGATCCTTACAGTCGTAATCGCTGACGTACCGGAAGATGAGAGCAAAATAAAAGGGATTAAGCAAGAAACTTACTTCCAACGTTCGTCCTGGTTAATCGATGAAGAAATATTCAGTGAAGATCGATAATATAAATAAAAATTGACCTCATCACGAATAATCTTGTGAGGTTTTTATCAATTGGTGGTACAATGAACTTTTCGTCGGTTTCTTACGTCGAGACAAATATCGAAGCATAACCATAGAAACATATCAACAAAAAAACAAAACGAACACGAATTGAAGGGTTCTTTTTTCTTTAATTTTACTATATTTTAAACACTGTCGAATGAGTAAGCGAGCTTTTTCCATGTAATTTTTCCAACTTTTCATTACTTTTAATTTCCTCTCGAATGGGTAAACTAGCTTTTTTCCAAAAAACATTCACTTCTTTTATCACCAACCGCGCACTTTCTCGTCAAGATTTAGAGACGTGGCAGCGTCTTCACGCCAAGTATTAAAAAGAAAATGTTTGAACAGGCAAGGCAAGACGTGCAGCGTATCTATACTCAAGATTGGTCGATTTAGTTTAATTTCTTGAATATTGTGAAACAAAATCCTCAAAACTCGGAGAATACTCGGCAGTTTGTTTCCGATAATTTGGGGGTGATATCACCGATTTGAAAAATCTTCTGACGTAACATAGGTTGTGTCGATGACATTAAATTGTCACCGATCATTGATCACTTCTATCTTAATCGACAGTGCAAATTTGTTGGAGTATAGTACATATAACGAACATCAAATAATTTTCCAAGAACCGTAGGAGATCGCGGAGTAGTTCTTTAGGTTATGCGACAGAATCACACGAGCGATCGAGAACAGATTGAGCTATGACCGATGCGCCATATACGGGAAAACAATGTACCACCGACCAAGACAGTCAATTGAAAAAATTGGAAGTAGGCGCACGACTTGCTTACTTCTCAGAATTTGCCAATACTTTCGACGCAATTTCAATTTTCAATGACTATTTGTTAAATAAATACTTGAATGATTGTTCTTTATGACGATTTACAAGGTACAGTTTAAGTACAATTGGAGAGCTCGACGTGCTTTTTAGATTGGAAAAAAATAGCAACCAAGATGAAAGAAAAACAAATTTATTTAAAATGAAAACGATGATCGGGCTTGCCGACACCACTTCCCATCATCCCACTGACCCCAGCTTTTTCGTAGTGTCTTTTTTATTGATTTGTAGTCGAACTAGGGGAGGGGGGAATTTGAAAAAAAACTTCAACCCCAAATAAGAACCACCCTAATATATACACACGCTTCTCCGCGCCTGCTGCTCTCCCCCCCTCTTCAACTACTCTCGCGCACTCGGCCGTTTCTCGTCATGGTAAGCTCAATTTTTAACATATTTCTCAGCATTTGCATGGAAAACGAAGATAAACGTTTCGAAGTATAAGAATTCTTCTTCCGGAATCCTTTTTGTAAATTGTAATCGGACAATTACAGCGCCACTGTGGCCTGCTAGAAAATCGGACAGTAACAAATCCAAATGGCCACAGATCGAAAACTATGCATCGGACAGTGCCTGCTTTTTGCACATATAAACTTTATATCAACAACTAATGCTGGCCGGAGGATCTACGCTACAACTAAAAAAATAACTGAGTTATGGATTTATGAAAAAACGGCATTTTAGTCGGTTTGTCCCGATTTTCTCTTAAACTAACGGTCCGATCGAATCGTTCCATCGCTCATTTTCTTCGTATTTCTATTCTCTATAATTAATCAATTGACACCATTACGATAGCCCTGATAGTTTTCATTTTATAAGCGAAAAACTAAATGTTAATGCAGCTGAATGATTTCAAGGAGGGATAATAAAGGCGTAGTCGAGTGAAAACGTTGTAGATACTTTATTTCTAAAAAAAGAATAGCGTAGGAAAACCTGAGCGCGTGCTGTTTGCAACGTGACTCCGGAAAGACTGATTAGCCTCACACGACCAATGAGATGTGACGACGCGTGGACACCTTCGCGTGTCTCCGACTCGGACTTCGGGACACGGTAGGTGTGCTCGCGTCGGCACTCGTGTTCTCTTGTGGGTAGAGCCTGCTCGAGAACCCAGTCGCGGTACATTGAGTGCCAGAACTCTTTTCTTAACACTAAAAGAAAGCGTTTTTTTGCATAAAATTATTAATAAAAAAGCTGTCAATAATAAACTCGAGTGAAAAATGTCACTGTATCATGTGCGTCCATTCCACAAACGATGGCCCAGCCGATTTTCTTCTAAAGCTTTTTTCACAAAATGTCTATTCCAAATTTATGTCGCTTGGCCTACGAAAGCGGCTCGCTCGGCAGCGAGAACGAAGACTTCGTGCCGGCCAACGGCGACAGCGGCCATCTTGGTCAGTCTTGACCGGTCTGTGCTACACGCTATGTCGTGCAAAGTGTTCTGGTAATCAATTTTGCATAAAACAGGACTTTTCAGCACATATTCTCATTCTCATGTGATCTAATCACTGTTTCTGGCTCACTCATTCATCTCAGGTTGTCACAACAGTGCGCAATCCACAAGAAAAGAGTACAGCATTATTTGAACTCAGCTCAACACGTGGTGACGCCAAGCCATGTGAATTCGTCCATTACTCACGGCACTCTCTCATTGTTTCACGTAATTGTAATTAATATTAATCGATCGGGAGGCTTGGTGGATCGATTCGCTCGAGCGTGTACGCGAATTCGAGAGGCACGCTCGAATACAGATCGAAGTTATAACGACGCGACGATCGGAAGTCGCTACCGTGTATTTCTGTCATCGATCCATTGTGACATTCATTTTTTTTTGTTGTATTTATATATTCATAGAAAAAAAAGAGTCTCTTCGTTCATTTGATATTTAAATAAGATTGACATTGCTTTATTTTGATTGCATGACGTTTTATCATACCTGAATCATAATAAATTCACGAAAATTGGTTTATTTATTATTGCGTATGTCAAAAAATATACTTTTATTATATAAAAAGTGAAAAAAGAACGCCAAGTATTAAAAGACGCGACCTTCATTATAAAATAACCATTCTGTAATTTATATTATTTGTTTTTTTTTTACGTATACGGAAAATAAAAACGGATTAAAGCGCGCGAATAGAGCGCGCGTAGACGGCATTATATGCCGGTATCGTCTACGCGTTGAGAAACGAGAACGAGAGAGAACGCGCCATGCGAAGGAAGAGGGAACGCGCAGCCGCGTGCTGTCTCTCTCACTCAGCGGCGCGCGAGAAGTGGGGGTAGCCTCGTTTAGCGGAGACTAGGTGACGCGAAGCAGAGAAATGTCCATTATTATTAAAAGGACGTATGTCCTGCCCATTCGAGCCTGACTTACGCCTGTCTGCTCCCAAGAAAGCAGAGTATCCCGAAATGTTCGATTTTATTTCGCTAAATCATCATATCCCAAGATTGGCTGGACGGATTTACATGCAACACAGACCAATAGAAAGAGAAAAATCGAAAAAAAATCGTCACCAAAATTCAAATTTTTTGACCCAACGGTTCGTCCGTCAGAACGGTTTGAAAACGCCATGACGTCATAAAACCGGCATATTCGAGTATATAAGAGTGCGGTAGGTCTCGCGCTGGCTTTTTCTTTTCCGTTTATTTAAACTTTTCTTTTATTTTTCTTTTAATACTTGGCGTCGAGCCGCTACCGCGTCTCTTGATAATTCAATACGCGAGATTCAATCGTCTTAATCGAGACTAAACTAAGGTTTGTGCACTCATCGAACTCATCGAAGTTTGACTCAGCGACTCATTTTATTCAATAAACAACAAGCGGTTTCCGCACTCTCAAATACGCGGCGTCGGCCATTTTATTTTCCACCTACGTCACGATCCTTTCCATCCCAGCAAATCATTTCTCAACAGAATTCTCAAACAGACCTGTTATTACACAGGTTTTAGCATTTCAATTTTGGCAGTCATATCATTATACGATTACTGATGTTTATGAATGAATTATGCAAAAACTTTTACAAATTATCATACCTTTCGATCAGAATGTGAGTTAGCACCTGCGATCGATTGTGAAAAGGTCGAGAGTTTTCGCTGTCGTCGATGGCTATGACTATAATTCTTACGATGTTGTGTCTGCTGTACAGGTTTAGAGAGAGCATCAGTAGTATCAGTGGATGCAGCTGTAGTGCTGAAGCCACCGCAAGGGCCTCCAACGTCCTGAGCGGCTAGGTGGCCCACTTCCAGGCCGTTTTCACCGCCTTGATTAACCCGTCCACCTCCTCCGGCCACCAGCTTAGGACATAGTCCGGCCAGGCCAGCATTACTGGTTCTACCCGAACCACGTTGCCTGCTTGTGTCATACCTGTAATTGAAATTGCATCGGACTCTAAGATTTTTGAAGTGAAACTTTTTGCTGAGGGTGCTCAAATTTCCGAGCGTTACGAAAAATCGGAACTCATAAGGGGAATCGTGGTATGTTAGGGTTGAGTACGTGGTAGGGGAACCAGCAGAGGAAGAGAGTGCGTGAGCAGCGGTACCATTCTAGGAGGCTACCATTTTCGAGCGTTACGAAAATTCGGATCGCATGAGAGGAATCGTTAAGGAATACACTGGTGGTCGAAAGAGAAGACAGTTGGGGAAAAACTCAAAAAATCGCCAAAACAATCAAAAGATGTATCTCTGGAAGTTTAGAGGTGCAGATGAAGTTGCAAGAGAAGAAGTAGCTGCATGGATGAACTTTGAGTACACTTAAATAGTTTTCAATTTTTTTTACCATAATTTTTTTATTCCAAATTAACGAGGTATATTTTTGCTCGTCGCTTTATCACAAGTTTTGTCAATTTGGAATGAAAAAAATTATGGTCAAAACAATTTAAAAGAAATGTTTTAAAAAACATGAAAAAACTCCCGACTGATGAAATCATAAAATTTGGTAACAATTGTTTTAGAAAAGCAAAAAATCTCCTGACTTCGAAAAGACATATTTGAAGAAATAATCTCCTAATCATTTCATTCAAGTCTTGAAGTTTTCGAGTATAGCCGTATTTTCGAAAAATGGTCGTTTTTAGGCAATTCTGTGAACAAAGGTAGCATGAAACTTTTTGCAGAACGGAATTGAAACTAGTGTCTAAATTGGACCCATGGCTTGTGGATAAAAAAAATTGGCGGAAAAATGGACACTTGTTCGGCGAATTTTTTACGACCTTGAAACTTTTTCAAGCCAGAAGCAACCAGAAAAAGTCGGAAAACAGCCATTTTCAAAAGTGCTTACCACATAAAAAAAAAATCGTAAATAATATTTAGAAGAACGAATATAAACATAAATTTATCCTCTTCTAAACGCCGTTTGCAAAATCGAAGTATCCTTATTTTCCGAAGAGGTAACGAACTTTTAGTGCGAATCAAATTTTTTTCTGGTGGTTCCATACTTATTGTCAGGAGTTTAATCGTTCAGATAATAATTTTAGTGCGTAATATGTGGTCGAATAATGTTTCCGATAAATACATGTAAATGGGGCATTCCATACCAATTCAATCTGGGTCTGACTCTCAACCCCTCAAATCTGGTTCCCGATTTCCCCTATCATTACTCTCACTCTATCAAGCAATTACAATTTTTTTTCCAATTTTCAAATCCCTAATTAGGGTTTTTGTCAACCATGATTGTTAAAAAGAGGAGAAATAATAATAACATCGTAGATTTAATTTTCTGAATGTTTTCGTCAGGTTCATTTATTAGGATTTATAATTGAGAATAGATGAAATTCAAGACAAAGATAAAAAGATGATTTCTCTGATACCATAGTATATGGTTAGATATTTCAAGTATTGAAGAGTCACCAAGACATTGAAAATAACTATAGTATATAGTTATGTTCAATGAATAAATAAGAATGTGTTGTTGTTCAGATCTAAGACTTACCGAACGGAATTAGAAGGAAGTGTGTAGATTCACATTTTGATAATTAGGGCCGGAAATCCATTTAATTCAGATATCAGGTTATACAACGAAAGTTGAGAATTAATTCGGGTTGTGAGTTTCAACGGTTTTTATTAAAAATTTAATAAATCACAACGTAATAATAACATAATGAATTAATGAGAATACTTTGAAAAAACTTCGATTGATAAATGGCCAACACGTCTATTCAACTCCACCCATGAACCTTCTACGCTTTTTTATTATTTTTCAAACACTTCGTTGTCACGGTTATTTTATTTCCGTTCTCCTTTTATTTTATTTTTTCCAAAGCCAACTCAATCACAATTTCTTTTATTGATTTTATTTTAAACAATGATTTAAAAAAATCGAAAATTACAAAAAACACTTTAGAAAAGTAGAGAAATTTTTTTTTTAATCTGGTAATATGCATACATAATTTCGAGCAACAGTCTTACAGTACATTAACCTATGCTTCTTATTTTTTGCTCAAGAAGCTAAAAAACGGGTTGAAGCAAAAGCTCAGATATTATGAATTTTATACCAACATTTTTTATATCTGACACTGTATTTTTGAAAAATTTTTCAGATTTTTCGATTATGGCCGTCGAGGTATTCAAAAAAAAATTCAAAAATTCATGATGCGTTCAAATTTATTTTGAAAAATGTGAAAAAATTGTAATTGCTTGATAGAGTGAGAGTAATGATAGGAAAAATCGGGAATTAGATTTGAGGGGTCGAGGGTCAGACCCAGGTCGAGTTGGTATGAAATGCCCCAAATATAATAAATATCATACGGAAATACGGAAAATTGCGTAGAAAATCGAAAAATGCATTTGAAATGTACAATAGTCGAGATAGTCACCTCAAAAAATTGAGCAATCGAGCTCTTTTTTCAACAGAATTCTTTTTTCACCAATACCTCAAGAAGACAAGGATAAGAGCCGGTGAAAAAGAAAAAAAAATTGCATCAGTCTAATGTACACTCTCGTCAGAAAGTTACCGGACAAAAGTCTGAAAAAGTTTCCGCACTCTTTTTCATGACATCCGCCGGTCTTATGAATAAATTGATTTAGTAACTGGCATTTTGAAAAAGAGGCCTCCCGTTTCATTGTGCTTTCTTTGAAAAATGTTCGCGATTTTTTTTACGACTAGGACGTCATTTTGAAAACGACCGTTTTTCGTTAGTTTTGTCCCTTTTACAGACCTACCGCGTTTCTAAAAGATTTTTTTTTCGAATCCCTTCGAACAGGGAAAAGTTGAAGCATCAATTTAATTTCTTTCAAGAATTGGGAAGATTTTTTTTTAAAAGTTAGCTTGTTTTGGGTGAAAAAAGATAAAACTTAGAAATTCCTACGTATCACGAAAACTCTCACGTTTAGAAAAAATCTCAAAGGAGTGAAAAGGTGCGTCAGCAATTAATTTAGTCACCACATTTTTTTCAGATTTTTTTTCGAATTTTTTTTTCCCGTTGATTTCAGTCGAGCCTAGGTGTAATATTTTTTTCATGGTCGAATTCGTTATATCTCATGAAATACATGGTACATCAGGTCCATCTTTTTCTCCATGTCATTATAGTGTATAGATGAATGCTTGATCGAATTTGCGGTGAGCATCACCTTTTTTACTACATGATATTAAATAATTTCTCCTGTCAAAACAGTAATAGCCATAATACTCTGTGCAATTTGAAGGTAACTTTAAGATTTTTCATCTCGGAAAGTAGGTGGTCAATTTTATTCAAATTTGGCTGGTACACGCAGAATATGTTCAAGAAGATGCTATTAAATTTTCAAAGACCTTTCACTTTTTCGAGATTGAAGCAGAATTCCTTAATAAGGTAAACTAAGGCCAAAAACGGACAATGAACAAATATAAACAAGCCTTTCTTAGGAGGAGGAAGGACCCGAGAAATATAAATAGGACGGAAATATTCTTCAACAGCTCAAATTTTTACTGGTGTCTTTTTTAAACTTACTGCAACTATTGAATCGTACCCATTGGAAAAAAATACTTTTTTTCTTTAACCACCTTAATATTTTGTAACGGGACGATACAGCATCGACCGTTACAGCTAACGCACGATTCACGTAGTCACCCGGTATAACGAACGTTGTGCGCGCGTGCTCATGCGAGGGCCGTGATCGATGACACCTGTCGATCACGTCAACCAGCAATCAGGATACGGTAGCGCTAAACGCCCTGCCCACAAGATATCTTCTTGCGAGATAGGACCGCCTCCCGAACCATCCTCCCTGAAGACCTCTTTTCAATAGGCCTGCCTCACGGTTCACACTGGCTCAACTCCTCTCACTCCTGATAACCTGATACTTGGTAAAAATGTGGTCACCCTCAGAGATGAAATAAGTGAGGAAAATCACAACTTATCATGACCAAAGTATAGAACACTTAAAATTAACTACCGCAGTATCCCCACGGGGCAAGAAAACCCCTCTTTGACCAAATTTTGAAACCTCAAGAAAGGGAATTCCTCCTGACGCCCCTAAATATTATATAAGGGCGTTCAGAGACCAAAAATCATTCTTATCGTCACATCTTCAAATCTTCAAGTATGAACTACTACAATTGATAAAGAGTCTTAACTCAAAGTAAATTCTTCCAAGTTCGTGAGTAGTGCTCGCAATATCTTAGAAAGCCCTAGCATTGCGCTAGAACTTGGACTGTAAGAATACGAGGTTATTTGGTGATTAATAGGCAGGAATCAGATTGCACAATTGAGTTTAATTGATTTTTCAATTCAATTATCCATCGAAAAACTAACTCTTGTCATTATTATTAAGTGCACTATTAAGTAGTATTATGGCACTATTAAGAGAAATAGACATTGCCTAGTCTATCCAATAACGGTAAACTCAAGCACTAGAAATAACGATACGATCTAATATTGCACTGACCATTAGCTATTTATTATTTCACGAGTAAATAATACTCCAACTTGGTTGTTTCATTGCACGTTAGTCTCTCTGAAATATTAGCGTTAGACTTCGGCAATCTATCGTTGCGATCCCGACCGATCAAGCACGCCATGAGAAAATAAACATTCTGAATTATATGAAACGAATTTTATTTTCCTAATTGCACGTCAGTTTCTCTGACATACAAGTATTAGATACCAGCAATCGACCGCTGCGATCCTGTGCGATGAAGCACGCCGCCTGATATTATAGAATAGATCCTAATAAAGTTTGTTCCGTGAGAAGTCCAGTTTTGGTGATAAAAATTAATTAATGCGTCAACAAAAAAATATAAAAAAGCATAAAGGGCTTTATTGTCCGATGAGAAAACAATTAAGTAAGTTGGTGAGAAATGCCCGATATAACCTGATGGGAATGTCAAATTTCGTCGAACGGCTGAGTTGAATCCCAGGAAATCGATGTAATCGATGCAGAATGGTGCCCAAAAATAATGTCTAAGAGAAGTGAAGATAGTCGATGAGATATTTGCCGAGGTATTTTTGTGATTTAAGGAATTATTGCGCGAGTAATGGCGACTTACAATTTTGAAACGGTATGGCACGCGTGCACGCCAAAGTTCCCGGATCAAGACTGCAGAATCTATATGGAAAACGATAGAGACGCGCTGTGCGCATGCACTTCGCGTCGCGTCGATCGAGCCCGAATTCATGTGCAAGAGGTGGCAACGTCCGCGGGAGAGCGAGAACTAGCGCCCGGCCGCTCGAGACCTGATACAAGGCGGCGACAGCAGCGAGGCATGAACCCGATCACGAGCACTCGCGCTATCACCGTAACCTCGTTAATTGTTGGAATACGACTCTGTGACTGCGATATGGGTTCTTCCAGTGTCGCCCTGGCGGAATTAACAACCAGCCGTGGTATGTTTTGGACAAATCATATACCTTAAAATTATGGTATGGCGGAACACAACCATAATTTTCATTATGACAATCACGGTTTTCTAGTATGTTACTTGTCCAAAACACACCTACCACGAAAACGTAGTTGATAAATCCACCAGGGCGGCTAGCCTCCGATTTCAGAGGCGCGTGGCTGAGTGTCTCCGTTTCCCACGAGCGGTCGCTGGTGATCCCTTCGCTTTGTGAGCTCTCGTGCACTGGCGGGTTTTCCCACTCTCTCTGCTGTATGTTCGTTGGACGTACGTCGTGTCTCGCCTCAATGTGCTTATCTTCTATTCTGATTAATCATCATGCAATACTTTAAGTTTGCGATATTACAGAGGTCAATAAAAAATCACCATTGTTGAACATATGTAGTGATTGATCTTTTGAAACAAACAAGTCCCGAGACAACAAGTCTCGCGCGCACGCACGCACGCACACACACACACACACACACACACACACACACACGCACACGCACACGCACACACACACACACACACACACACACACACACACACACACACACACATACACATACACACACACACACGAAAAATTTTCTCACTGCGAATTCATAATTTCTTTACGCCTCACCCAAGAGACTGCGTACGTAAAATTAACGAAACATTTCTATGATGTTGATAGAAAAAATAATAAAGCTCGGAAATTCAACTATGTCACCAACCAAATTGCAAACGTAAAAAAATTAGATTGTAAAAAAATTCTGAACGAAGTACTTGACGAGTTCGTGATCATGATATACTACGCTAATTTCATGGAAAAATCCTCGCCAAGTACTTCGTTCAGAATTTTTTTACAATCTAATTTTTTTACGTTTGCAATTTGGTTGGTGACATAGTTGAATTTCCGAGCTTTATTATTTTTTCTATCAACATCAAACCGTATTTAAAAATTTATTGAAACGCAGTAAAGCTTCCCGTATTTGGCCACGTATGTTTCATATAAACTCCTATGGAGACTGTATATAATTACAATCCGCACTTTTAGCTTGTGAATATAACCCATATCTGTTGATTTTATTTTGCATTTTTATATTTTGTAGATGAATATGTTCACTGCGAGATTTGAATACACAGAAACGAAAAAAAATGCTTACCAGTCTGTTCAAAAGTTTATTCTGAGATCATTTTTTTCACAATTTATCCAATTTACTCGCTAATCTCGCAGTTTATTATTACAGAACTTCACTCAGAATCTCCGTTGAATATTTTTATTAAATCCATTAATCGAAATTTTTCGGACTTTCTGCACTTGATTATGTCAAAACTCCGTTAATAACCGTTTCACTGTGTAAACGTCATACACTACGCTTACACGGCACTCCTATTCCGATTTGGTTATAATGGGGTGTATATACATTGTGACGGGGGAAACGGGATAGGAGGAACGATCCGAAAAAAATGCGGCAGGGACTGGACCGGGGTTCGAACCCGGGACCTCTCGATTGCCGGTCGAGTGCTCTCCCAACTGAGCTATCCAGGCCGCTTGCCACACTTAATTCGGATCGTCCTCGTAACGTTGTATTCCACAACGTTACAACTCCCCCCCACCAGAGTTGATCTATCTCCGACAGATCAGACTCTTACAATCGTTGTTGGGAACTGGGGACTCAGGGGGTACTGCAGACTGGGAGTGTCTGAGGGACGGAAGGGACCGGGGTACTACGGAGCTTGTAGGGGAAGGGAAAACCACATCTCAAGGAAGGTTCCACGACAACCACGATAATATTTTCGTGATTATTCAGAGGCCGTGGCCCTCTGTTGGGCGCCAGTTTGTGACGGGGGAAACGGGATAGGAGGAACGATCCGAAAAAAATGCGGCAGGGACTGGACCGGGGTTCGAACCCGGGACCTCTCGATTGCCGGTCGAGTGCTCTCCCAACTGAGCTATCTAGGCCGCTTGCCACACTTAATTCGGATCGTCCTCGTAACGTTGTATTCCACAACGTTACAACTCCCCCCCACCAGAGTTGATCTAGCTCCGGGGACTCAGGGGTACTGCAGACTGGGAGTGTCTGAGGGACGAAAGGGACCGGGGTACTACGGAGCCCGTAGGGGAAGGAAGGCCCCACGTTGGGCGCCAGTTTGTGACGGGGAAAACGGGATAGGAGGAACGATCCGAAAAAAATGCGGCAGGGACTGGACCGGGGTTCGAACCCGGGACCTCTCGATTGCCGGTCGAGTGCTCTCCCAACTGAGCTATCCAGGCCGCTTGCCACACTTAATTCGGATCGTCCTCGTAACGTTGTATTCCACAACGTTACAACATATATATCGGGCATAATAAACCCAAACCCGATTAATTAATCTGGAATAAGAGTTCCGTGTGAACGTAGTAGTCATTTCTCTCTCTGCAGCTGTCACTGGAGATTGGCTTTCATGAAAATGGGTTATAGCTGGCGACAAGAGGCCTTTGATGGTGTTGTATACAAACACGTGAAATCTTTTATGTGTTGGTAACTTTTGCATAATCTTGAGCCCGTGCAAAGTTTTTTCTCAGCAATTACGCGACCGATCATGCTGATTTTGGGCGCAATCGAAAGAGAATTTCTTAATTAGCTAAAAGTTCAATTTTTAAGTTCCTCAATTGCTTCTGAGCTTCGTAATTCAATAAAATGACATGCCAATTTTACCCCCACCACCGCGAAAAGTTTTGTTTCGAGAAAGTATAGTCTCGGCGAGCCTCGGGCCAGCAGACGACAGGCTGTCAATGTACTTGTCCCGAAACTCTACCGAGTCTCTTGATACATATGTACAGGTCGCTTAATTATTTCGTTAATAGTCCAATTTTCCGCTTGATCTTTAGACAGCACATTCATTCCCTGAGAGCTCACACCTCCGTTCTCTCCCTTCGATTTTGCTGATTTTTAAAAATCTATTTCTACTCCATTAAAGACGGTTCTCAGAATTTTTTCGAATTTTTTCACCCATCCAAAAAATAGTTATGAATTTAAAAAAAAGGCTTTTTTTTGATGAGCTACAACTTTATCAAAAATTGACTTCTCGGAACAACTTTTTTTTGAAAATTTTTGTTTTATAAATGTACTTTCCACAAAAAAAAATAGAAAAAAAATGTTTCAAGTTATCTTCATTGTTTTTTTTTTTCATTTTTGGGAAAAACGAAAAAATTTTCGATGATTACCATTTTCGATTTTTTCCATTTTTTTTTCAAAAACTTCGACACTTTTTACTCATTCTTGAATTTTCGTAGAATGGTGTTCTTTCGATTTCTATTTTTTTTTTTTGAAAAAAAAAAAAAAAAATTCCAATTAAGCTTAATCCAAAATTTATTTTAGATTAAAAAAGAAATCTAAGTTCATTTTTTTTCATTGAATTTAAATTTCATTTCATTGAAAAAAATGTTTCATGTGTTCAATACTGTCGCGCTGTCAGCGCTGACAGCGCTCAACGGGTTCGTTCGGTTTGCACACTATACCGTGCGTAGTATTACTATATCGTGAGCATTTACAGCGTCCAAAGCGAACGCATTTTGAGCGCTCGCAGCGCTGAAATCGTGCAACTCGAACGTACCCGAACAACCCGAACAGTAGTGCCACTGAAACCACAGCTACAGTGGCATGCACAGTAAGCACCACCGCTGCAATACTTTTGACATTTTTTTAATCCAATACATGTTGAACACATGAAACATTTTTTTCAATGAAATATAATTTAAATCCGACGGAAAATAATGAACTGAGATTTCCGAAGCAAATAAATTGTGGATCAAAAAAAAACGAAAGCACTAAAAATATCTATAAAAATTGTGTCGATCTACAAGGTGACGTGAGCAGTAATATGCGCATTAGCATGCTCAGCTAATATGCGCAATGTAATACGCAGGGACCGAGAAGAAATCAAAACAAGTTTGAAAACAAAACAAGTTAATTTTTTATAAAACAATGCTGCATTTTTAAAGATTTGACACATGCCGAATAGCAAACTATTATCGAAGTGAGGTTTCTGAAAACAAATAGAAAGAATAAAGCGCGCATCAATCAGGGGATACGAATAGTGATAGTATACACGGTATTCCTTATTAACCACAATTCAGTATGGGAATATTACAACCTTTTTCGCATTGTTGAAGTCTATTTTTATTACGGAACAGCTGTTGAATGTTATCTTAACATAATTGTTATTTCACATGATGCTGTATTTAAGTTGTTTCTTAATTTCTTTAAAAAAATTTAAAAAAAACAAAAGACAAGATAGCGACCTCTAAAAATTGAGCTATTATGCTCAGATTTTCACGGAAATTCTCTTTTATTGCTGTCTAACTATCGCACGTGAATGCGCAAGAAAAAAAAATTCGAATCAGTCTAATATATATATTGTTACGATGCGCACTTATCGACCAAATATATTTCGCTACACGTCGGTTCGTGCTTCTCAAGGGCATGGATCAGTCACCTAACCTCACTTCGAATTTTCGGAAATGTAATACTTCAGCACAGTTTGACCGATTACAAAAAGACTCTGTCAGCGGACGCAGGAGGATGGCAAAAATCCGCTGACAGGGCCTTAGTAGATAAGCAGAGCGGGTTCTGGATAAAGATTCCTACTACCGACATTTACCGACTCTTTTAGTCGAGACACGAACCCCTTCTAGAACGTTCTCGAAGGTTCGATGATGACGTCACCGGCCTTGAATTCGATGATGACATGGGGGGGGGGTAAAATTTCTTGATGTTATGACCTGTTTTGGGAGGGTAAGGGGAGGGATTCTGGGAATTCAACGTCGCGATGTCTAGGGGGTGAAGGGTTGCATTAAGCTTTGAGAGAGTATTTGTGCACATATGAATTGACCTTGCTATGTCCTTCAACACTTTAAGATGCTTCGAGAAGTTGAAGAATTGTGCTATGAAGGGCAAGACAATTCATCACTAGGACCCAGAAAAATATTTCCAAGAATTCTTTTTGATCGATGTATGTTCAACATCGATGATGAGGTTCGTTGACAGATGTCATCGATAATGAGAATCCGTTGACAGCTTTTTTTTCATCGATGTGGTAAACATCGATTGACAGATACTTCTTGGAATTTTTTTCTTCAATGCCACTTAATTGTCACAGCAGTCTTGCTATGAATGCGTATTTAGCCTAACCTTGAGAAAGACCTTCGAACCACCCTGAAATACATCCAGAAAATTCTGAATGACAAAATTAGCAGAGGGGTGCAGGAGGAAATAAATTTTATAAAAATTGTTTTTGCGTTGTAGAAGTGGGGGATAATTTCAAGCTTCGACAAGCTTCCACAAGGTATAAAACAAAATGATCAGTTAGACGACGGTCAGTTGTGAACATGGACGAATTAAATCCAGACCAGTTGAAACAACTGTGCGGTTGTCCACCATACTTCTGCGATTATGAAGATGCTGTACGAAAGTATTTTGGAAACGATCCACCGAACGGGGTCTACGAATTTTTCAACGATATAGTGGACTTCCAAAGAAATTTGAGGAAAGTGAAATGTGAACGAGATAGCAGCAACAACCAGCAATCTTGTGCACAGTGCAAACGTACACATGAATCAATTGACATTATTAATAAGCACGTTCAATGTTTAGCTGATGATGTTGCTGGAGTGCTTGATAAATTATTTCAATTGAAATGTACAGTAGAGGCGAATCCATATTTCTCTCTAGAGGATGAATCTGTTAACGATATAATCGATTTTTCAAGAACCTTGCGTAATCATGTGAAGCATTTGAAGGAGTTCGTAGAGATAATACAAACACCTAAAGTGGAGGAATAATGTAAAAAAAATGTAAACAGAATAATGTAAAACCAATAAAAATACTCTTTTATACTGAAATTTGTATTTATTCATAAAAAATATACACTGATTTGAAAAAAATTCTTAATCATTAGGTTTGAGAATCCAATTTTTGAGCCACTGAACATTTCGGTGAGCACAATTGAATTTGAATAAATTTTCATGATGAGGACATCCAGTATTTGTTCGGTTCCGCAACTTTGGTAGCGAAGGACAATCGAGCATTTCAAGATTGATAATGCGTTCGGATCCATCCATCAAAAAATTTGCCAACCATTCTCTCTTCTCTGAGCCCTTTACATAGATAGTTCTAGCATTATACAAAATGCTTCGGATAATTCCGGTTGCAGCGCTGTAGGGCACAGAACCAAAGTTCCAAGGCATTCCATGAAAATTACGTGTTAACCATGCGTTCGTACATTTGTATTTCACAGGTAAATCGTTCCACGCGTAAGGTGCTTCGAAAAGCAGTGTCAGAGGCGTGGAATCGTTTAATGCAATGGCTGAGAATTCTTTAAGCACAAATTCATTGATGGGGGTTTTGAAACCCTGTAAATCAACCACGTACTCCATCGCTTAAACGTGACTGATCTAAGGAGCTCTTCACTAATATCTTTATAGCAACATTTTCCACCCCCCTCCCCACCCCCCACCATGAAATTTAGCATGAAATTATGTTCAGAGCTTCAAACCAATTTCTTGACATTTCCACTGATTGAGTTATATTCTATAATTCGATCATGTAATATTAACCAATAAGCTGAGGTTTGAAGTGGAAAAGGATTTGTTGACTCAAATTCCAACCGAATGTCAACCGGTCCAGATTTCAACGACTCATTCTGTTTTGAACAATCAATAACAATGAGCGGTTCGTACTTCAAAAAGTCTGCTTTACTTAACAGTGGTTCAGACTCTTTTCCATAGTAGGAAGCCTGGAAATTTGCATACATATCGTAGAGTAGAGCGTACTGATTATGATCAATGTCGAGATCAAGAGACTCGGTAGAGTCTCGGGACAAGTACATTGACAGCCCTGTCGTCTGCTGGCCCGAGGCTCGCCGAGACTATACTTTCTCGAAACAAAACTTTTCGCGGTGGTGGGGGTAAAATTGGCATGTCATTTTATTGAATTACGAAGCTCAGAAGCAATTGAGGAACTTAAAAATTGAACATCTAGCTAATAAAGAAATTCTCTTTAGATTGCGCCCAAAATCAGCATGATCGGTCGCGTAATTGCTGAGAAAAAACGTTGCACGGGCTCAAGATTATGCACAAGTTACCAACACATTCAAGAATTTGACGTGTCTGTATACAATACCATGATAGGCCTAGACGCCCGCCTCAAGACCCATTTCTATCAAAGCCAGTCTCCAGTGACAGCTGCAGAGAGAGAGAGAGA
>JBBLXU010003576.1:0-18417 GCA_037893425.1 Campoplex nolae | reverse complement strand
ACTTTTCGGGATCGCGTGATCCCCGAGAAGACCTCCTCTTTGCACGTAGGAGAAAGGATTTGGACTCGAGTTGACTATGATTCATAAAAAAAAATAGGATTGAGAGTAGGTTTCGCGTATTTACAAGTAACGTATTGAATTTAAACAGCGCTCTCTCTCTCTCTACACTCATGTGTGTGTTACAGGCCTCAGCGATGTGATGGTCACTTTTGTGTGTGACAGTATCGACCTTTCATCAACGGCATTGTAACGAATGCAAGAGAGATCGCTGCTGAAATGATAAAAAGAATTAAAGTTTGGAAGTGAGCAACAAATGGAGTTTTTAATGGAAAATGATGTTAGAATTTAAGTTAGTGTGAAAATTGAATTTTATTTATTAATACGCAACGGTAAAACACGTAACAAAGTACGTTAGAAGGAGCACTGTTATTAGGTTAGTAGGACGGCGAAGAGGTAGTCTTCTCGGAGCGCGTATCGCTCTGTCTATGCGTGTGCGAGAGTATGCGAGTATGCGTGAGAATACAAATAGATATGAGCGTACACCACAGACTCTACTTGTGAGACGCAAGAAATAAAAGGAACAAGAATTTACGTTTCGCGTTCGCTCCTACTCCCGAAATGATTGCGCTCGATCTTACAATCGAGATAAATTTAAATGAGAAATATTTATGCAGCAAGAGTTTTAATGAATCTATGATGCGTCAGTGAAGCTGACGTTATATAATTTCGATACAGCAACAATTAATATTTGTTTGTATCTCATGCCTTGTGATATCACATTCGATATGAGCGGGGCGAGCGCTTCATATAGCACAGGTCAGTGAGGCTGACCGACAAGAAAAATTCAATTGTGTACTTCGTACATCATTAGAGAATCACGATTTGACGGTAAAAATCCTATGGTATAGTAATGTTTCGATAAATCACGATTTAACCCTCAGTAACGGCTCCACAGTGTGACAATGAGAAAAGAGAGAGAGCTGATCCTTCGAGGATGCATAAGCTCTAAGAGATTTTCACACGGAGGTCACGAGTCTGTCTGAATCGTGTTTTATTAAAACGATTCCTCCCTAAGATCACCAGTCTAACGCTCTAACTCTAAGGTCCAACATCCAGCGCAATGCTGGGGCTTTCCAGAGAGTTAGAGTCCTAATCACGAACTCAGGATGAATTTAAAGTCGAAGGAGCAATGCTCAACAATTGTTATGAGACATTACCCGTAATCGTTGACAACACGTTGTTGAACTTGAAGATTCAGAAATTTCAGGAATAATGTGCGGGAGCTCCTTGTGCGTGCCCTTAAATAGCCTCAGGGATGAGGGGAGAAATTTCCCTACTTCGTTGATCAGATTGATGACGGGTGGGAATTGGATGTGAGGGGATGACCACAAGAGTCAAGAGTCGAACTGTGAAATTCCCACTCCGCGATAATAATTAGGAAGCGCGTAATTCATAATTCGCGGGTCTCAGGAGTTCCCGCGAGTATCAGGAGATTACGTTGAGCGAGTAGGTAGAAGCTTGCTCAAAGGACTGAAGGCGTGTCTCGAGGGCTGGTCTCGCACTACGCTGGCCGCTATGACGTCAGTGTACAGAGAGAGTAGCGGGCTCCGTTAGTTAACTGTTGGTTCGGCGAGCGTGTTATCACGCGAATAGGACGTCACCCGAATTAATAAGGTGTGACTTAATGATCGATGAGCGCGATGGCGCTGTTCAAACGTTACGAGGCTCCAAGGAGCACTCCTCCTTGTCTACGAGACGAGTAAGAGGGGCGCTCTTCCAGCGTCCCGTTACAATATATATATATATGACATATATATACCATATATATATATAACATACATATAACATATATATATGACATATATATATGACATATATAAAACATATATACACTAGGCACAACAATTAAAGGATATTAAGAAAATTTCAAATTTTTAGGTGATTTTCAACTGACTGTAATTCGGAGGAAAATGATCGCACAGAAAATTTAAAAAAAGAAAATTGTAGCTCTAAGTATCAAGTTTCCGGAGCTGTGCTCAAAATTTTCTTGACTTGAGCGGATCATGAGTAATTCCGAGAAAACCATAAAAAAAAAATTTGTCAAATTTTTTTCGCCTTTCAAAACGGTGCACGGGCTTCAAAAAATTTTTTCAAGTAATTTTATCATAATGGTCTTTTAAAAAATTTAATTCCCTTTAATTTAACCTGCTCGCGAGCTCTGTACGATTTTTTTTCGCAGAGTTATCGTCGATCAAAGCAAAAAAGTCATTTTTGACTTTGGTGATTGATTACTCAGGGAATAATGGTCGTACAGAAAATGGAAGGAAGGTTCTGTAAACTGCAAATGATTTTCTATAAAACGGTGTTGAACGTTATCCATGAAATGAAATGTTCCGAAGTGATAATGTTGACAGAAAAAAAAGTGAAAAATGGTAAATTAAAGGATATTTGGATAATTTTGTATAACGTTGGATATAATGGGTAAACAAAGGATATCGTCGGTAATTTTTTAACCTCGAAGTGTCCTGAAAAAACCCTGAAAATTTAAAAGTGCTACGATTTTAAGTCTGGAGGCGGTGATCCGGAACCGAGGTGGCACCACTCGGTTCTAAACTGTGGCCCGAAAAACACGCGCACGCGCGCACACACAAGAAGCGTAAATCCGACCGTGCAACCTCCACGTGGTACGCTTTGGGTTAAGCTAATGCCGACGGTAAATGACAGCGTTGAAGAAGAATCAAAATTTTTTTTCACAATAGTAAAGCATTGTGAAGAAGCTGAGGAAAAAAATTTATGAAATTTTTTTTTTCGTGTCGAAAAAAAAAAAAATTCGGAAAAAATTTTTTGTTCAGATTTTTATCAAAATTCAATGCTATTCATCCAAGAAATATGGATTGTCGTAAAAAGAAACGTTCTAAAGTTGGAAGAACGAATAAAAATTGAAAAATTGCTCGTTATGATGACTTTCGGCAGAAACGAGAGATTTGAACATTTGGGGCACTAGGAAAAAAAAATCGTAGCACTTTTAAATTTTCAGGGTTTTTTCAGGACACTTCGAGGTTAAAAAATTACCGACGATATCCTTCGTTTACCCATTATATCCAACGTTATACAAAATTATCCAAATATCCTTTAATTTACCATTTTTCACTTTTTTTTCTGTCAACATTATCACTTCGGAACATTTCATTTCATGGATAACGTTCAACACCGTTTTATAGAAAATCATTTGCAGTTTACAGAACCCTCCTTCCATTTTCTGTACGACCATTATTCCCTGAGTAATCAATCACCAAAGTCAAAAATGACTTTTTAGCTTTGATCGTCGATAACTCTGCGAGAAAAAATCGTACAGAGCTCGCGAGCAGGTCAAATTAAAGGGAATTAAATTTTCTAAAAGACCATTATGATAAAATTACTTGAAAAAATTTTTTGAAGCCCGTGCGCCGTTTTGAAAGGCGAAAAAAATTTGACGAATTTTTTTTTTTTTATGGTTTTCTCGGAATTACTCATGATCCGTTCAAGTCAAGAAAATTTTGAGCACAGCTCCGGAAACTTGATACTTGGAGCTACAATTTGCTTTTTTTTAATTTTCTGTGCGATCATTTTCTTCCGAATTACAGTCAGTTGAAAATCACCTAAAAATTTGAAATTTTTTTAATATCCTTTAATTGTTGTGCCTAGTGTATAACACATATATATAACATCTTTTCTATATATCGAAACGAAACGAACACTCACGCACTCCCGACACGAATATCCCGATCCCGAATGCGAGCAAGTACGACGCGACGGCGCGATCGCCGACATTTTTAGCCCGACAATAACAAGGACGCGCGCGTTCGTCCGGGCGGCGGCCATCTTGGGCATCGGCAACAAAAAGCGTCGCGAAAATCAAATAAATTATTCTTTTTATTTTCTTTATTTCTTATGATTGGAATATCGCTCAATATTGTAAAATCGCAAAAATCCCCTCACGGGGAAAAAAACGTGGACAAGTACATTGGTGGTCTCTTGTTTCCCTATAATATTAAAAAAAAATCCAAAACGCCGCTTAGAAGAATACAAAAAAAGTTACAAAATAAGTTAAGATCTGTTGAAATATACGTGGCCAAATACGGAAAGCTTTACTGCGTTTCAATAAATTTTCAAATACGGTTTCATGTTGATAGAAAAAATAATAAAGTTCGGAAATTCAACTATGTCACCAACCAAATTGCAAACGTAAAAAAATTAGATTGTAAAAAAATTCTGAACGAAGTACTTGGCGAGTTCGTGATCATGATCTATACACTACGCCAATTTCATGGAAAAATCCTCGCCAAGTACTTCGTTCAGAATTTTTTTACAATCTAATTTTTTAGTCGTCTGCTGGCCCGAGGCTCGCTGAGACTATACTTTCTCGAAACAAAACTTTTCGCGGTGGTGGGGGTAAAATTGGCATGTCATTTTATTGAATTACGAAGCTCAGAAGCAATTGAGGAACTTATAAATTGAACTTTTAGCTAATTAAGAAATTCTCTTTCGATTGCACCCAAAATCAGCATGATCGGTCGCGTAATTGGTGAGAAAAAACTTTGCACGGGCTCAAGATTATGCAAAAGTTACCAACACATAAAAGATTTCACGTGTCTGTATACAACACCATCAAAGGCCTCTTGTTGCCAGCTATAACCCATTTTCATGAAAGCCAATCTCCAGTGACAGCTGCAGAGAGAGCAATGACTACTACGTTCACACGGAACTCTTTTATTCCGGATTAATTAATCGGGTTGATTAAGCCCGATATATATGTATATACACCCCATTATAACCAAATCGGAATAAGAGTGCCGTGTAAGCGTAGTGTATGACGTCTACACAGTGAAACGGTTATTAACGGAGTTTTGACATAATCAAGTGCAGGACGTCCGAAAAATTTCGATTAATGGATTTAATAAAAATATTCAACGGAGATTCTGAGTTCTGTAATGATAAAGTGCGAGATTAGCGAGTAAATTGGATAAATTATGAAAAAAAATGATCTCAGAATAAACTTTTGAACAGATTGGTAAGCATTTTCTTTCGTGATCCTGTGTATTCAAATTTCGCAGTGAACATATTCATCTACAAAATATATAAAAATGCAAAATAAAATCAACAGTTATGGGTTATTATCACAAGCTACAAGTGCGAGTTCGTGATCATGATCTATACACTACGCTAATTTCATGGAAAAATCCTCGCCAAGTACTTCGTTCAGAATTTTTTTACAATCTAATTTTTTTACGTTTGCAATTTGGTTGGTGACATAGTTGAATTTCCAAACTTTATCATTTTTCTATCAACATCAAACCGTATTTGAAAATTTATTGAAACGCAGTAAAGCTTCCCGTATTTGGCCACGTATATTTCAACAGATCTTAACTTATTTTGTAACTTTTTTTGTATCCTTCTAAGCGGCGTTTTGGATTTTTTTTGAATATCATAGTGAAACAAGGGACCACCAATGTACTTGTCCACGTTTTTTTCCCCGTGAGGGGATTTTTGCGATTATATCACTTCTTTTTTCAAAATTTTTTAAATATTTTGGTTCATATAAACTCCTATGGAGACTGTATATAATTACAATCCGCACTTTTAGGTTGTGAATATAACCCATGACTGTTGATTTTATTTTGCATTTTCATATTTTGTAGATGAATATGTTCACTGCGAGATTTGAATACACAGGATCACGAAAAAAATGCTTACCAGTCTGTTCAAAAGTTTATTCTGAGATCATTTTTTTCACAATTTATCCAATTTACTCGCTAATCTCGCACTTTATCATTACAGAACTTCACTCAGAATCTCCGTTGAATATTTTTATTAAATCCATTATTCGAAATTTTTCGGACGTTCTGCACTTGATTATGTCAAAACTTCGTTAATTAATAACTGTTTCACTGTGTAGACGTCATACACTACGCTTACACGGCACTCTTATTCCGATTTGGTTATAATGGGGTGTATACATTGTGACGTGGTAATTTTGTCCACGTCACGAAAAATACAGAGATTGGCACGGCACAGAGGAAAACGTTGGGTTTCGACGAATTCCTCTCGAGAAAATGTATAAGGAGTCAAAAGCGAGCGTATTTCCCTGTATTAATTTTATTTTTATTTTATTATTTTATTTTATACGAGCGAACGACGGTTTCAAATCATCGAGGACAGAAAATCCAAACATCGAGAATATTCTGGCCGTCACTATTTTCGTCATATCATCGAAAGGGAAGGCATAGGTCGTCAAGGTCAGTCGGAGTTGTCATCGATGGAGCGCGAGAATCATATATCGAGAGAGAGGGGTCGCTAGCTCAAAGCCCTCACCCTGAGCTGTCTGATCTCAAGCGGTGCTTCAAGCAGCATCGGGAATCTTCAGCAAGTCTCGGTTGGCACGAATCAAGTGTCGCCAAAGCCCTGAAAAATTGAATTTGCGAGAAAATGGGGGTGAATTGCGAGAACTTTCGAGAAAAGTCTAGATTCTACGAGTAGGCGAAGGGTGGAGGGGTTAGGACCCAAATTCTATAAAACCGCATTTCCATAATCGTTCGGGGACTTTTCGCATCGAACCTCAACGGAACCTGACGTTTTCTGACGAGCCGTCGCCAACCCTGTACAAGAAAACGACGTAGTCGGAATTATCGAGTGGAATCATCCGTGGTTTTTTTCCGGATTTCCATATTCTGAAACTGTAGCGGTGAGCCATCGTCTCGCTTTCATTTTGTTTTTATTGTGATTTTGTTATTGTAAAAAAAGCTCTTAAAACTTATCGAAATATCGTATTAAAAGAGCGATATTGTTTCGGGGTACGTTCGCGTTTGAAAGAATCATTTAATTATTTTAACGTTTGATCACGGTCTAAAATCTACCGTATTTTCCGTTAGGTTAATTAGAATTGCCGAGAGGAATTCGAATTTCATTTTTATTCATTCGACGAGAGTCCTTAGAGTAAGAAATCAAGAAATTATTCAATTCCAATCTTTTCGAAATAAAAGAAATTATTAGAGCAAGTCTCTTGTAATTTTTACTTGTATAATTTTCGATTGGAATTGGATCATAAAAATTTATTATTTAATTCAAACGATTTTTGACGGAGACAATTAAATCTAATTTTATTTATAATTTTGTTGAAAGTGATTTTTTTTAATTTAAATTGTAATTTATAATTCTCGAGAAATACGAGATCAATATTATATTTTTCCGGAAACCAATAATTTATTGTTCAACACACCATTTATGAAATTTAACTGATTGAAATAAACTCAAACTTGTAATTCCGGATATCGTGTGCTTTCATGTGAATTCCTTTCGTATTTTATCATAATCCCGCCCCTCTACCAAATTGGTTCCAAACTACAGCTACGACCGGGAAAACCTATTCTTTCGTTCTCGATAATTTTCCAAATAAAATTTGTCTAAGTTCATCTTAGGCTGGCGTCCAGGAGATTCTCGAGTTCGGAATATTTTGTGCGACTCACGGGAAAAGTCGTTACAATATACACTACCGTCGGAAAGTTTCCGGACAAAAGTCGGAAAAAGTTGCCACACTCTTTTTCATGTTATTCCGTCGATAACGTAGATCAATTCATTTAATGAACAGCATTTTAAAGGGGAGAAATTCCATTTCATTTTGCTTTTTTTGAAAAATTTTTGCGATTTTTTTTACGACTAGGACGTCATTTTGAAAACGACCATTTTTCGTCTTTTTTTTTCTTTTTTACAGAGCGACCGCGTTTTCAGTAGAAATTTTTTTTTTCAATTTCTTCGACCGGATCTTGAAAAGGCAAAACTCAAGCTTCAATTTCGTTTTTTATAAAATCCGTTACGATTTTTTTTGAAAAAGTTATCATGTTTTTGGCGAAAAAAGACGGAATTCAGAAATTCCTGCGTAACACGAAAACTATCACATTTGGAAAGAAATCTTAGAGGAGTGAAAAGTTGCCTCTGAGATTGTTCTAGTCACTCGATTTTTTTCAGATTTTTTTTCCGAATTTTTTTTTTTTTTTATCGATTTTCGTCGAACTCCAGGTCTATCAATTTCCGTAATTTCAAAACTATGGGTTTTTTCACCAAAAGTTCAAGGTCAAAAAAGTTTTATTTTTTCATTTTAAACATTGTGGAATTTTTTCAGATTTTTTTTTTCCGATGATGTTCATCATCATCGTCAACACCGTCGGATAAAAAAATTCGAAAAAAAATCTGAAAAAATTCCACGATGTTTAAAATGAAGAAATAAAACTTTTTTGTCCCTAGACTTTTGGTGAAAAAACCCATAGTTTTTTAAATTACGGAAATTGATAGACCTGGAGTTCGACTAAAATCAATGGAAAAAAAAAATTTTGGAAAAAAAATCTGAAAAAAATCAAGTGACTAGAACAATCTCAGAGGCAACTTTTCACTCCTCTAAGATTTCTTTCCAAATGTGATAGTTTTCGTGTTACGCAGGAATTTCTGAATTCCGTCTTTTTTCGCCAAAAACATGATAACTTTTTCCAAAAAAATCGTAATGGATTTTATAAAAAACGAAATTGAAGCTTGAGTTTTGCCTATTCAAGATCCGGTCAAAGAAATTCAAAAAAAAAATTTCTACTGAAAACGCGGTCGCTCTGTAAAAAAGCAAAAAAAAGACGAAAAATGGTCGTTTTCAAAATAACGTCCTAGTCGTAAAAAAAATCGCAAAAATTTTTCAAAAAAAGCAAAATGAAATGGGATTCCTCTCCTTTAAAATGCCGTTTATTAAATTAATTTATCTACGTTATCGACGGAATAACATGAGAAAGATTGTGGCAACTTTTTCCGACTTTTGTCCGGAAACTTTCCGACGGTAGTGTATATCGGGTATAATAAACCCGATTAATTAATCCGGAATAAGAGTTCCGTGTGAACGTAGTATTCATTGCTCTCTTCGCAGCTGTCACTGGAGGCTGGCTTTGATGAAAATGGGTCTTGAGGCGGGCGTTGAGGCCTATCATGGTGTGGTATACAGACACGTGAAATCTTTCATGTGTTGGTAACTTTTGCATAATCTTGAGCCCGTGCAAAGGTTTTTCTCAGCAATTACGCGACCTATTATGATGATTTTGGGCGCAATCGAAAGAGAATTTCTTAATTAGCTAAAAGTTCAATTTTTAAGTTCTTCAATTGCTTCTGAGCTTCGTAATTCAATAAAATGACATGCCAATTTTACCCCCACCACCGCGCGAAAAGTTTTGTTTCGAGAAAGTATAGTAGATCTACCGAGTCTCTTGATAAAACAGAAAAAACCATTGAAAGCGAGACATTCCAGAACATTTTTATTATATCACAATTAAACGAACAATTTTCAAATTAGAAACATTTTTCGATTTCTTATTCTCTTTTCATTTATTTCGCGACTAAAAATTAAACTAAAGCGTGCGGAAATAATAATAAACGCGAAACACGGCAGAAATAAATAAAAATAATTACCGAGACGAAAAATCCTTGATTTTTCATACAGTAACCGCACGGTTTTATTGTTTCACGCAAGTCTCCTTGCTCGTTTGAGACTATTAAACATCGCAACAAGAATAAAAATAAAAAAACGTTAGAATCCATAATTCGGGACGCAACGCATAACGCGATAATATTCAGAAAAACTCGTGTAAATTTTAATTAAGTTGAATAAAAACTCTTGTCATTTGTTTTTCAACACATACATCCTTTTTCTCACGTTTCTTTCATACCCGCTCCTATTTTATTTAGAAGCTCGAACCGACGCGTAGTGGCTTATATCGGTCGGTAAAAGCGTAACGTTACAATATATATGGTGATTGAGTGAGAAAATGATGAGGGTGAAAAATGAACTTTAGATACGATTTGGATGAGTGAGTGGATGAGTGAGTGGTTTTTCGCTTATATATACATAGATAAGGAATAAAAATTGTTTTTACTACTAATTGTAACAGCCAATAAGCCTAAATCCTTTCCCACACTGCAGCCAGAATCCTCACATCCGCTCTACCTCCACATCAACTCGTTCCCACACACCTTTACTCCTAAGTCAGCACATTCCTCACTCCTGCCCCGCGGCTTACACCAACCGCCGCACGCCTAACACGCGTGGACCGTCTCGTTATCACTCGGCGGAGTGATACTAATAATGCAAAGACAAAGGGCCCTACTTCCAACCGTCCCAACGAGAGTCCCCGCTCTCGTCAGTTCATCTCCATCTTCCGAACCACCAACTTGCACTCTCTTCAAATCAATAGTATAATAAACCAAATATTCTTTTAACCCTTTTGTCTTCACCTTTACTTAACACCTTTCGGCCTCATTACAAATTGGTGTCAGAAGTGGGATACGAACCACGCACCGAAAAAAAAAGAAGAATATAGAAAATCTCAGTGCAACAGTGCAAATAAAAGTGACAAAACATTCCAACAAATTAAAAATCTCGTTCACCAAACACGTTACTATTTAAACACCAATAAGTGGAACAAAAGTGACAGTCCAAATAATTTCGGACATTAATAATAATTCGCACGAAAATAATTTCGAGAAGTCAATAAAAGTGACAAAAATCTTTTCTACTCAAAATTACGAAGTGACCGTTTTAAAAGTTACACCATTTTCCGAAATATCATCATCAATAAGAACTCCAGCAGCAAAATATTATAATTGGAACAACTCCAGAATTTTACCAAAACAATTTGGAACATTTCGAAGGAAGGAAAAAAAACGAATTTGACGGAAATATTTTTTATTTGAAAGAAGGAAGGAAGGAAGAATAAAAAACATCTTTTTCATAAAAACCGAAATACCGCCAATGATCATATTGAAATTCATACTCTTGACAATGTAAGTACCTTTTAACTCGCTTTTAACTTTTCGCGTTACCCGGATTACACGAAAACATTCAAACTTACAACAGACGCGTCTGACCATGCCATCGGAGCCGTACTCAGCCAAGAACACGAAAAATTCGACCACCCCATAGCATTCTACTCCCGAACCCTCAAACAAACTGAAATAAAATACGACGCTATGCGTGAAGAATTACTGGCAATAGTAAACGCAATTGAGCATTTTAGGCACTATATCTATGGTCGCCCTTTCATATTGATTACCGATAACCAAGCACTAACCTACCTCGTGAAAAAGCCTAATCCACCTCAACAATTACAGCGATGGCAAGCTATGCTCAACGACTACGATTACAAAATATTCCACCACCCTGGCAAACTCAACGTTGTGGCTGACGCTCTTTCAAGAAATCCGGCTGACATCCTACCAATTAGACCTAGAGAAGAATCCACAGAAGAACCAGAAATAAGGAAAATAAAAAAATCCAAAAGTTCCCACCAACCACAAACACGTATCAGAGAAACTTCAAGCGACTCGTCAGGAAACCCAGCACCTCTAAAAAAACAAAATCTCGAAACCATCGATCTAATCACGAGTAGCGGAGAATCAAGTGATGAAAGCAATAAACCGGAACTAACGAGAAATGCACCACCTAAGTCGAACCCATCCATCTGTTACGCAATCGGCTCGAAAGTGACTCGAATCCAACTGGCGTTCATTATTAATTCTGTTTTTATGCAATACACTTCATAAAACAGATAGTTTTAATAAAGAACCCATGGTTTTCGAATCGCCAGGTTAAGTTTTTTTGATAAAGCCTTTCCAGGGCTGTATTACGTGTGAGAATGGTAATACGCGTAACAATAGGTCTGTAGCCCAACGGTATCTTTATGGATGACGCCATCTTTCTTCGTAGTCAGAATTGGGACCGATATGAGGAATGAAACGAATATAGTGGATGTCTGGATACTTATCAAAATGTAGATCGGTGTAGATGGAGATTATCTCTTTCCCTTAGACTTCCGTCGCAGCAGACTGTCGATGTCGTTGAAAGTTGAGAATGAATCTCAATGAATACGATGCGAAACTCAAAAGGATGCAGCAAGGTGTCTTCAGGTTTACACAAAGGAGATGATCACGAGTATTTGTCACATATAATATTTTTATTGTTTAATATGGATGACACTTCACTCGAGTTCAAATAACAGATCACTCGCGTACATGGTTTTTTTTTTAGTCGCGAGGATGGAATCGTTATTCCGTAATTGATAAAGCGCAGGTCTAATTAGCGCAGCAGCTAATAACCGGACTAAGGAGGAAGAACCTCTCTCGGCGAGTTACAATTGACGAATCTGACTTTCGTTGGTCTTACGCATGCATCAGAGCTCATTGTCAAGAATATGTTTATGTTAGAAGGCGATGGTGGGGCCGTCGACCGTGTGACCAAATCTGGTCACTCTCGAGTATAAAGGAGATTGATTTATATTTTGGCTAAGTACTATGGTATGTTTATGGCATATACATCCGGTGCTCTTCGGTAAAAATATTGAAGTGTTGAGTTGCCCGTGTTAGTGGGTGGCTTGCGAGTGCAATATGATATTGGACTTTCGGAGATTGTCGATACGCTGCTCTGCGAAGAAGTGTATATGTTTTATATAAATGTTTATTTTATAGCTAAAAGAATAACGGTTTGCTTTAATTAAGGCAAATTTAGGAGGTTGGCTTAACACATCGACGATGACTCAGAATCGGAAAAAGACGAACTCACAAAGAAACTAAGGAAACGAACCATGCAAACGCCCAAGGCAAACGACAACGATGGAAGAATTATTGACCAAGCGAATAAGAATACGGAACAACGATATGAAACAACGAGAAAACAATGTTTAAACGAAGATAGAGGAAATAAAAACGAAACACAAAAACGAATCAACGAAACAAAAAACGCAAATAAAATAAGGAAAAGCTACTCAAACAAACGAACGGAAACCCCTGTCAATGCAAGTGACTGTCCCGGCGGACCCAGGAACACTAGCAGCGACGTTATTCATGACTCAGTGCTGACCGGCAGACCCGGAGTAACGAGCAGTAATAACACATACAACGAACTGGCAAAGCTGAAGGCTCAAGAGACGGACATGGAACAACTGGGAGAAGAAGCAAAAGTGAACCCAACCTTTCGGTCTCCATCAACCAGCGTAGGGGAAAAACTTACCACCCCCAACCCTACATCGGAACCAAAAACTGCCGACGGAAAAACGAAAGCAGGAACGACCGAAAAGGACATTGAACCCACTTTCCGATCTCCGCCTCCACAAACAAGAAGATACATGACACGTAGTTCTACGCGGAAAGCACCAAGCCAAACTCCAGAGCCACCCGAAAAACTCATCGTTCCACCGCCTATACAAAAACGTCGACCAGGTCGACCACGGAAAAACCCCATCCCGCAAGAAATCACAGAACAAAGAAAAACAATCGAGAAATGCCAACCCGAAAACTCAATGAGCGAATCAGACCCCCCAGATACTGACACACCATACGTATTGCCACAATATCACAGGAAAAGACTAACACTACCAGAATCAGAGAAAATTACCAGGAGTTACACAAAAAGGAACCACCCAGAAACAGAAACTAACCAAACTACAGATAGTGACACTGAAACGGAACATCAGGAAGACCAAATAGAAACAGCAACCCCACAAGACACACAAACCACAACTAATATAACATCAACGCCCAAGAATTTCCTCTCAAGGAACGATAACATCGCATACTTCCTAGCAACTGACTGTAACTTGAACACAACGGTTTCAAAAATACTTTTCGAAAAAGGAAAAATCAAACCAGAAGACTTTACGTGCGAGAGACCTACAGTTGGCAGTGTGTCAGTAATCCAACGCGGCGAACATTGCTATTTCACTATGTTCTGTAAGGAAAAATCAACAGATAATATAAATTTGTATACGATCAAAAAATGTATCCGAATACTCCTACGTATGCTGGACGAAAAAAGACTGACATCCTGTACCCTATCAAAGGACCCCGAAATCATCGATCCACTTACCTGGTCAAACATTAAATCGGACTTACATTCACTCGTTAACGGAACAAGAATCTCAATTACATTATGCGAAGGACTCATCTCAATACCACCACCGGAAAACAGAGAACTAATCATGAAAGAATTCCACGAATCGACAACTGGAGGTCACAAGGGCTTGTCAAAAACATACCAACGAACAGCATCGCAATATTACTGGAAAAACATGAGGGAAGACATCCGAAAATTCATCAAGTTCTGCTACGATTGCCAAAAGAACAAACTCGTCCGCGTCAAAGATCGAGCTCCCATGATTATAACCGACTCTCCAACTAAAGCATTCGATAAAATCGCAATTGATATAGTCGGACCGTTACCCAAAACAAGGAAGGGTTACGAATATATTTTGACAATCATGGACTTATTTAGTAGATTCAGCGTAGCGGTACCACTAAAACAAATAACCTCAATAGATGTCGCCAAGGCATTATGCAAAAAATTCATAACGGTATTTGGTGCTCCACGGGCAATTCTGTCGGATCAAGGCACGAACTTCATGTCAGAAGTCTTCAAATCATTTGCAGAACTGTTCAAAATTCGACAGTACAAAACGTCGGCATACCATCCGCAATCAAACGGTGTACTAGAAAGGAGCCACCACTCACTAATCGAATACATCAAACACTACAGGAATGATGAACGCGATTGGGAGGAACTCATATCATTCGCAACATTATCACACAACACAAGCATCCACGAGGGAACAGGATTTACCCCTTACGAACTAGTTTTTGGACATACGGCAACACTACCATCAGAATTCCCACCACCTGAGAAACTTATCACCTTTGACGACTATATCGCATCCTTAAGTAACCACATGAAGAATGTTCAACAAATGGCCTTACGGAAGCAATTAAAAATAAAGGAACGCACGAAACGCTATTACGACAGACGAACAAAAACTCCACAATACAAAATAGGACAACTAGTATTTCTAATCAAAGAACCCAAGAAAGGAAAACTCGATAGCAACTACACCGGCCCATTCAAAATTTTAGAGATTACAGATAACAATAATATAAAACTACAAATAGACAACAATCGGACAAAAATGGTACACGTTGACAAAGTAAAATTGGCATATGTTGCAGATGTCACGCCATTGTCGCAGACAACGACGACCCCGTAACAATAACGATGTTTTCGGAAAATCCCGGACTGTATTCTCAACAACTTGGTACCCTTCAAACGTACCACTCGTCTTGGAATCTCGTAACATACATCAACACACATGGATTACTACTCAGGAAACAACAAATAGAAGAAAACCTACAAAGCATGTATAAGTACTGCAACATCTTGGGACCATCATGCCTCATGAAAGCACAGTTAAGAACAATCCAAACCCGCCTAAACACTATTGAAGGCGCCGAATCAATCCTTAGAGAACTATTGCCACCATCGGAAAAACTCACACAACAGCGAGAAAAACGAGGACTATTCAATTTCATAGGCAAAGCATTTAAATTTGTTTACGGCACCATGGACAACGAAGACGCAAAAAGAATAGCATCCCAAATCGAAAAACTTGCAAATAATTCAATCGACTTATCAGAAATAATATACAACCAAACACACATAATAAAATCAGGATTCGACATAACACAGAAACACATCAAAACAATAACAGAAGAAGTAGGAAGTTTAACATTACAAGTAAACATGGCATTAGCTAACACGCGCAAAGAAATATATGCAATCAAATATAACCAAAACGCAATGCGAATTGTAGCCCTCATCGAAGAAGACCTGTTGGAATTAGAAATCGACACAGAGACACTAACCAACGCTATTCTCTTCGCGAAAGGTGGACAAGTCCACCCTCGTTTAATGCCACTCGAAACATGGCTGCGTAGCGCGGAAAACATTAGCAAATTCTCACCTAACACACAATTCCCGATCCCGTTAGAACTCGAATACATACCACAGTTAATAGCAATGTCGGAACTCATCGTGTTCCAGAGCAATGATAAATTAATATTCACAATAAAAATCCCACTACTCGATCTAACCGCCTATAAGTTATACCGACACATTTCAGCACCAAATCGTCAATCCATACAAGAAACACGTTTCGGATTTATTAAACCATCCACTCAATTCACAGCAATCTCAACAGACTTCGAGAATTATCTCAGTCTCTCCGATCTAACAAGATGTAAACTAATATCGTCACGTTACATTTGCAATGGAATCAACCCAGTACAACGCGTTAATGATCAAGCAGAATGCGAAGTTCAATTACTTACTAACCCACTATTCAAAAACCTCGGAAATTGCGATATTCGATTGAAAATACTTAGACAGACATACTGGATGAAAATCCAAGGTACCAATGCATGGCTGTTCGCAGCACCACAACCCGAAAACCTCTACGTTAATTGCGATAACGATAGCTACGACATTAAAATAATAAAAAATTCAGGCATACTACAAGTCAAATCATCATGTCAAGCAAAAACACAAACAACAAGACTCATCCCCTCAATCGAAATAAACACAATACTCCGAGTCAACTTTTCGCACAGCCTAACCCTGAACATAACAGAAATGATCAAAGAATCAGTCGACACAATAGAAAATTTGAACATTACAGAAATACTAGTGAGCACCGAATTAAATTCAAAACTTACCGATTTAAACAATGTTCATAATGACCTAACAAGAAACGAAATAGCCTTAAAAACCGTAATCGCAAAAGCCCGTGAAATAACAAAAACACACCAGATACACAACAGACTATCAACCTTAGAATCAGCATTAAAATATTTCGGCATTTCTATCGGTACAATATTAACAATTCTTGCAGTTGGTTGGAGATTCTCCATGTTTGGAAAATTGTCGCAAATACGCAAAATATTGTCATGTTTGGGGATTTGCAAAAAACCCAAACGAAAACCACTTACCGAAACTAATGAACAACAAATCCACTATCAGAGAGAACCAATACAGATTGTCGAAACGGTCTGCCCGATCCATAGCAGACAGGAGATAACCAATACAACCCAAAATACACTAGAGATAGAAAATAGACCATTACGCGCGATAACCTTCCACCGAAATGCCTTACCATAAGTACACTTCGTTTAAATTTCTCGAATGCCTCTCAAACTGCTATATAACCACAACATAACACCACTGCACCTACACATTAACACGGTACAATATCACTCTTCCACTATACAGATAAATAACCACACGACAACCGGACACAGACTAACACAACACCAAAAACGAACAATAAAATGGAACCACAACCACTCAAAATAATCCCATGCCCAGTCTGCGCCACCAACACTCACCACGCACGACTAACCAACCACGTCAGCCAATGTGCAGCTAAATATAAGACCAAATCATTAATAAAAGACCTGAAAGCAGTCAGACAATGCTGCATGTGCAAAGGAGCGTTTCCCGCCGGCAGAATGTTGGCACACATG
Organism: Campoplex nolae; assembly: GCA_037893425.1. Lineage (NCBI taxonomy): Eukaryota > Metazoa > Arthropoda > Insecta > Hymenoptera > Ichneumonidae > Campoplex > Campoplex nolae. The sequence goes on along the minus strand of JBBLXU010003576.1, from coordinate 1,020 downwards.
GACCACTGCGTGAGCTATTGGTACCGAAAAGGCATATTCCCCTGGGCATTTGGAGACCCGGACGATGAAGACGACGAGAAAAAGGACAACGAAGAAACAAACGAGGAAGAAACAGACGAGGAAGAAACAGACGAAGAAGATGAAAAAGTCCCTAAGTCAATTGAAGCTTCAGTGGAAAACTTCCTGGCAAGCCTACGTCCCGTAACACCACCAGTGGAGGACACACCGCAGACTCCGCCAAGAGTAATTGATGCTCGAGACCGAAAAAGATCAAGAACTAACAACGCACAGGGCAACCAACCATCGGAGAAGAAACCAAAATTGGAAAAATCAGACGACACAACAAATTTGTCAACTAGCGACGAAATAATCGCTGAACTGGGAATAGTAGAGGAATGGTTAGACACCCTCAGTGTCCACGACTTACCAAAAATACAAAAAAAACTCAACGAATTCTGTGACGCGAAACAAGCTAAATTCACAAATAGACAAAAACACAAATAAACAAAAAAAAAATAAACACAAAAGCCCATCCAGACACATATACGGCCCACCGTTCGCACATTATATACCACACTTATCATTGTCAAACATTATATAGACATATATACTGTGACGTGGTAATTTTGCCCACGTCACAAAATGATTAAAAATTGGCACGGCACGAGAAAGGAGCGTTCTTCGGCATCGAAGAATTTCTCTCGAGCAAATCCAGAAGGGCCAAATTCGAGCGTATTACCGAATATCAATTTATTTTCATTTATTTTTTTTTATTATTGTACGAGCGAGTGGCGGTTATCCACGATAATTTCGAGTCAAGGAAGGCTTAGGCGATTCAGAGAGGGGATACCGAAACGTCATCGAGTCGGAGAGCAGAGGGAAATTCAAATTTCGAGTTTCGCTGTTGAAGGTCATTACGCGTGGGTCGCTAACTCCATGCCCTCACCCTCAGCTGTCTAACCTCAGGATGCGTCCATCAGCATCTAGAGATCGCCATATTCTCGTTGGAAGCCGAAGGCA
>JBBLXU010003574.1:0-14652 GCA_037893425.1 Campoplex nolae | reverse complement strand
AAACGTAATACGGATTTTGATTCTTTAATTTTTAATTGAGAAGACGAACGAAAGAGGGTGTAAATTAATTTAGACCTTTTTGAGTAAATTATCACATAAAATCACCAAATGTTTATTCAAGTAACTTATAAATCTAATACAACGATGATTATAAAGAAATAAATGAAATTTGAAAACAAAGTGTGTTGATTTTGTCTTTTGATTCGATTTTGTCGATCGTTTTCGCTCAATAAATATTAATTGGTTTATCCGCCGTTACGTGCGCAATATGTCGCTCTGATACAATGGATTTTAATCATATGCGTGATAATTACGATTATGACCGCGTGACTCTAATGGCGCGACGAGGCCCATTTGTACATTAGTTCGTGGTTCGGCCGATATGCGCTCGTAGCGCGTCGCTCGCAAGATCTGTGTGACGGCTGATCGAAGTCAGTCGTCAATATGGCCGCGTACAAGTGTTCAGTGATCGGTGCGTGTTTTAATAATAAAATCCGTTAAATAAGTGCGCGATTAACAAAAAGTTATAAAATGGTGTTTTTGTTTGTTGTTTAGTTCGGTGAGTGTTTGTTGTTTAGTTCGATAGTGTTCGGGTTATTCGCCGATATTTGTGTGTGGAAATATTGTGCAACGATACCTATGTTTAAACCTTCCTTATATGTTTTTCCTCATTTTCTTTCCAAAGTTTATTCTTTATTTTCCTTTTTTTATCAAATACTGCTTTTTTTCTGCCACTCTCTGTATCCTTTCATGTATTTCAACACGAGCGATCGTGTCGAAATTCCCTTCGATTACTCCTTTATTTCTAACTCCCGTTTTGAGGTTAGGTAACGCCGCTCAGTGCCCTACTTTCGAGCCAGGCACAGAGCGACGTTATTTAATCTACTAATTATATTTATTTATTTGATTATTTTTATTAATATTCTTTGAAATCCCCTGGCAGGTGTACCGGGGACTGCAGATATTGACAATACAAGGATCCGGAGTGAAAGCGGTGCAGCGGAGAATCAAAATCTTTGGTAAGTCATGAGTGTCGTTGCTCAATATTTTTTTTTTTTTTTTATAGTCAGTAAATAGATTTATAAGTCAGAGTAACCCAGATCCCTCTGATCGCAGGAGCTTGTTCGCTCAGTTTAGGAGAGATCCTAAACTGTCGCGCTCGAGCGTGATGGATCTGAGTCCTTTCGGCTGACTTCGCATTACTCTGGTACGGAGCAAACAAATCAGTCTTTTTACAAGAGCTTGTTCGCTCAGTTTAAGAGAGATCCTAAACTGTCGTGCTCAAGCGTGACTGGACTTGGTTGTTCCTTCCTCGGAACGCCTTTAGGCCTAAGAAAATTGGTATATTTGTCAGTGCGACAAAGAATTATCAGAGAGTGAGGGAGTTTTCTCCCGGCCTTTTATTTATTCCCAAGTCTTACTCCGCTTGTGAGTAAGATTAGTTTAAATTCTCCCTCTGACAAAGAATTTGTTAACTGAATAATTTGTTATAATTATTATTATTATTAATATTGTTTATTGTGTTCACAGGTTTCACGACAGATAGCACCGGTTGTGCCATCTCTGGAGTCTATAACAAGAAGCTACCGTTACAATATATACAATAATTGCGGGTTCCCGAAATAAAATTTCTGACTCAAAGGTATAGGCTAACCTAGATTTATCGCAGCTGGGTAATGAAAACGCTTTTAAATATTGATGGCACTTGAATGACTTTTTTGATGTTTATTATGTACGTAAGGTTTTTTTAATACACTAGGAACAACAATGAAAGGATATTGAAAAAATTTCAAATTTTTAGGTGATTTTTAACTGACTGTAATTCGGAGGAAAATGATCGCACAGAAAATTAAAAAAAAGCAAATTGTAGCTCTAAGTATCAAGTTTCCGGAGCTGTGCTCGAAATTTCCTTGACTTGAGCGGATCATGAGTAATTCCGAGAAAACCATCAAAAAAAAAATTTGTCAAATTTTTTTCGCCTTTCAAAACGATGCACGGGCTTCAAAAAAATTTTTCAAGTAATTTTATCATAATGGTCTGTTAGAAAATTTTATTCCCTTCAGTTTGACCTGCTCGCGAGCTATGTACGATTTTTTCTCGCAGAGTTATCGTCGATCAAAGCTAAAAAGTCATTTTTGACTTTGGTGATTGATTACTCAGGGAATAATGGTCGTACAGAAAATGGAAGGAGGGTTCTGTAAACTGCGAATAATTCTCTATAAAACGGTGTTGAACGTTATCCATGAAATGAAATGTTCCGAAGTGATAATGTTGACAGAAAAAAACGTGAAAAATGGTACATTAAAGGATATTTGGATAATTTTGTATATCGTTGGATATAATGGGTAAACGACGGATATCGTCGGTAATTTTTCAACCTCGAAGTGTCCCGAAAAAACCCTGAAAATTTAAAAGTGCTGTGATTTTTTTTCTCAGTGCCCCAAATGTTCAAATCTCTCGTTTCTGCCGAAAGTCACCATAACGAGCAATTTTTCAATTTTTATTCGTTCTTTCAACTTCAGAACGTTTCTTTTTACGACAATCCATATTTCTTGGATGGATAGCATCGAATTTTGATAAAAATCTGAACAAAAATTTTTTCCCATATTTTTTTCGACACGAAAAAAAAAATTTCATAAACTTTTTTCCTCAGCTTCTTCACAACTTTTCACAACTTTTCACAACAACACTATTGTGAAAAAAAAATTTTGATTCTTCTTCAACGCTGTCATTTACCGCCGGCATTAGCTTAACCCAAAGCGTACCACGTGGAGGTTGCATGGTCGGTGTAAGAGAAATTACAACGTTATTCATTGACTCTCCTCACTTTCAAGTTTGAATCTTGTACTTGAGTTTCTGAACAAGGACATACAGTTTGTTTCGAAATCATCCTTACGACATGCCACGTCGACACTTGAATGCCACACATGTGGCTCGCATTGTTACCCTTCTTCAAGAGGGCTATAGTCAGTTGGAAGTTGCAGCGACGATGGGAGTAAGCCAGTCCGTTGTTAGTCGTGCCTATGCGCGATTCAACGAGACAGGCAATTACGATCGCCATCCGGGTCAAGGTAGACGACGGGCCACCAGCGCACGCGATGACCGGGCGATCATTCGCCAAGTTCGTCGGAACCCTACTACCCATGCACATTCCAACTCGGTTCTAAACTGTGGCCCGAAAAACACGTGCACACACACACACGCGCGCACACACACACACACGAACGATTACCAAAGGTGTTCTGGTGTTGTAGGATACACCTGCTCATACCATGACAGATCCCCCGTTAAATGCCGCAACTGGTCGCACGAAATGGTGGGGAAATTTCGTTCCCCACGACGACGCCAAACGAGAGATCATCTATCGTTGCCATGAAGACAAAATCGGGACTCATCAGTGAATCACGCACTCGACCACTGTTTACGACCCCAATGGTGATGATCACGGGCATAGTTCAATCGGGCGCGACAATGTCTAGAAGTAAGCATAGGCACACGATTTGGACACCGAGCACGTAGTCCCCGCTCTCGAAGACGATTTCGAACCGTTCAAGCCGAGATGTGTTGTTGAGGGGGACGTTGTCGACGATTCAAAATTTGAGAAGCTATGGAATGTGCATGGGTAGTAGGGTTCCGACGAACTTGGCGAATGATCGCCCGGTCATCGCGTGCGCTGGTGGCCCGTCGTCTACCTTGACCCGGATGGCGATCGTAATTGCCTGTCTCGTTGAATCGCGCATAGGCACGACTAACAACGGACTGGCTTACTCCCATCGTCGCAGCAACTTCCAACTGACTATAGCCCTCTTGAAGAAGGGTAACAATGCGAGCCACATGTGTGGCATTCAAGTGTCGACGTGGCATGTCGTAAGGATGATTTCGAAACAAACTGTATGTCCTTGTTCAGAAACTCAAGTACAAGATTCAAACTTGAAAGTGAGGAGAGTCAATGAATAACGTTGTAATTTCTCTTACACCGACCATGCAACCTCCACGTGGTACGCTTTGGGTTAAGCTAATGCCGGCGGTAAATGACAGCGTTGAAGAAGAATCAAAATTTTTTTTTCACAATAGTGTTGTTGTGAAAAGTTGTGAAAAGTTGTGAAGAAGCTGAGGAAAAAAGTTTATGAAATTTTTTTTTTCGTGTCGAAAAAAAATATGGGAAAAAATTTTTTGTTCAGATTTTTATCAAAATTCGATGCTATCCATCCAAGAAATATGGATTGTCGTAAAAAGAAACGTTCTGAAGTTGAAAGAACGAATAAAAATTGAAAAATTGCTCGTTATGGTGACTTTCGGCAGAAACGAGAGATTTGAACATTTGGGGCACTGAGAAAAAAAAATCACAGCACTTTTAAATTTTCAGGGTTTTTTCGGGACACTTCGAGGTTGAAAAATTACCGACGATATCCGTCGTTTACCCATTATATCCAACGATATACAAAATTATCCAAATATCCTTTAATGTACCATTTTTCACGTTTTTTTCTGTCAACATTATCACTTCGGAACATTTCATTTCATGGATAACGTTCAACACCGTTTTATAGAGAATTATTCGCAGTTTACAGAACCCTCCTTCCATTTTCTGTACGACCATTATTCCCTGAGTAATCAATCACCAAAGTCAAAAATGACTTTTTTGCTTTGATCGACGATAACTCTGCGAGAAAAAATCGTACATAGCTCGCGAGCAGGTCAAATTGAAGGGAATAAAATTTTCTAACAGACCATTATGATAAAATTACTTGAAAAAATTTTTTGAAGCCCGTGCACCGTTTTGAAAGGCGAAAAAAATTTGACAAATTTTTTTTTTGATGGTTTTCTCGGAATTACTCATGATCCGCTGAAGTCAAGAAAATTTCGAGCACAGTTCCAGAAACTTGATACTTAGAGCTAAAATTTGCTTCTTTCAAATTTTCTGTGCGATCATTTTCCTCCAAATTACAGTCAGTTGAAAATCACCTAAAAATTTGAAATTTTTTTAATATCCTTTAATTGTTGTGCCTAGTGTATTATGACACCACACTACCAATTTCAATAAAATAAATAGATATGACCCAACAAAAAATTTGTTCATAATGATTCATTTCTCTTAGTGTGAAAGGTTAATCGGGATACGGATTATAACACGGTGTAAAAGTTCACTGCAACAACATAACTGTGATTTTTAAAGAACGTTTATTTTTTCTATTATTTTTTATCACTCATTAACTGTACTTTTTATCAAATCGCGGCTGGTTTTATTTTATTATGACACTGACACCCGTCTATCGTTTTCCGAATTTTTTCATGCTGTTGTGTAGGCTGCTACGTTTCACTGATACATCTGAATTAATTGAGTATGGGTGCATCAGAACCAACCAATCAGAAATTCGAGAGGGATCAAAATGCCTCTGATGGTGTTATATACAGACACGTCAATTCTTGAATGTGTTAGTCACTTTTGCATGATCTTGAGCCCGTGCAAAGTTTTTTCTCAGCAATTACGCGATCGATCATGCTGATTTTGGGAGCATCTCATCATGAATTTGAAGAGAATTTCATAATTAGCTGAAAGTTCAATTTTTAAGTACCTCAATTGCTTCTAAGCTTCGTAATTCAATAAAATGACATGCCGATTTTACCCCCACCACCGCGAATTGGTTTATTCAGAGAAAGTATAGTCTCGGCGAGCTCGGGCCAGCAGACGACAGGGCTGTCAATGTACTTGTCCCGAGACTCTACCGATCATGCAACTATTTGAAACCTGGGTCGGTAGGATAGCCAGTGCCTGAGAGAGCAGTCACCACTCTACGAAGGCACGTGAGATGTTAAATGAAATTGAACGAAGTTAATGAAAAAGTAAACTTTATTGGTTATTTCGGACAAGTACTCCGTTGCTGGATTACACTTAGAATGCCTTGTTGCTAGCTTTTTGCTCACTTCTAGACTCTCTCTTAATGTACAGTATCGGTGGTGGAGTAGCGGGAGTGGGGTATGATCTTGACCTATGGCGTTACAGCTGTAGCGTGGGCTGTGACGTAGAGTGAGTGGGGGTTCGGTCGCAGCCTATAGCGTCGTCGTTGTGACGTAGGCTATGAAGTCGAGTGAGTAAGGGTTCGGCCGTACTAACTGATGACGTCGCGCCGAGGTCTCGAGTGGGGATAAGGTCCCAACAATGGGTTTTCCCGTGGAGCAACTGCAAGTCGCGCCGGCGAGTCGCGATGTCGGCCGTACCATCCGGTGACGTCGCGGTGAGGTCTCAAGTGAAAGACACGGTCCCAACAATGGGCTTTTCCTGGTTCATGAGTTTTTAGAATAATGGCTGGTCAAAGAGTTTTTCAATAGGACTGCAATTCATGCCAATGAGTCGCGACACTGTGACAGGCTGCTACGTTTCACTGATACGTCTGATTCACTGAGTATGGGTGCGTCAGAACCAACCAATCAGAAACTCGAGAGGAATCAAAATGCCTCTGATGGTGTTATATACAGACACGTCAATTCTTGAATGTGTTAGTCACTTTTGCATAATCTTGAGCCCGTGCAAAGTTTTTTCTCAGCAATTACGCAACCGATCATGCTGATTTTGGGCGCAATCAAAAGAGAATTCCATAATTAGCTAAAAGTTCAGTTTTTAAGTTCCTCAATTGCTTCTGAGCTTCGTAATCCAATAAAATGACATGCCGATTTTACCCCCACCACCGTGAATCGGTTTATTCAGAGAAAGTATAGTCTCGGAGAGCTCGGGCCAGCAGACTACAGGGCTGTCAATGTACTTGTCCCGAGACTCTACCGAGTCTCTTGATATTTTGGGAGGGACTGATCCTGCGGAGGAGGCGCTTCATACAATTACGATAGAACTTCACTTAGGTAAGTTCGTTTAATTGTCTAATTGTATTGCGCGTCTCCTCCTCAGGATCAACAATTGTAGATGTTCGAAGCCATAGAAGAGTACGGTTAGTGTTGTGAACACGGTTTTCGAGGTTAAAATTAAAAAACCGTTTATTTATTAGGTTTAGTTTACAGTCTTACTCCTTAATTGTAAGATTGCCCTGGCGAATGTTGACTGATCTTCCCTAATTTTTCGATCATAAAATCGAGTGAAAGTATTTGAACCTGCAGACCAGCCAGCAGTTTTTCGAATTACGTCTATGCTGACGCTCTCTCTTTTTGCAGCAGCGTTAGAGGCATGTCGTACGCTGTATGCAGTAAAGATCGACGTGTCTATGCCGCTGTCGTGTAAGACTTGCTTTATCCAATGGCTGAGCGATTGCGTAGATACTGGCTTGTGAGGTTTTTTCCAGGATATAAATAAGGTTTGTGCATCACTCCTCAGGTTTTTGGTTCGACATATGTAAGCTTCCAAGGCAGTAGCAACGCAAATAGAAGGGTCTCCCTGGAAAAAGGGGAGAACAAGATTTGGTTGTTTTTTGCCTGGGCCTGATGTTTTGAGGTCTGTCATGATCTTGATCTCTAATCTATCCTCGTGTTTATTGATGTTCATAGGGTTTATGGCAGCAATAGTCTGTATCCTGTGCCCTGTTGCGAGAGCGAATAGCGTGACCACTTTTTTCGATAGACATTCAAGTGTGATGTCTTCATTTGGTATTAGTTTTGATAAGAAGTCCAGGACCTTTTCCGGGTCCCACGTCACGTCGTATTTTGGCTGGGGCGGACGTTTTCTTGCAACTCCCCTGCAAAATCGCTTCACGTCAGGATTTTCTCCGATCTCAGGGCCCATGATTAAGGCTAGAGCCGATCTCATCGAGTTGATTGTTCCATATAATGCTCCTTTTTCTGTTTCACTCGTCAGAAATCTCAGAATATCTGGAATTTTTGCCATAAATATTTGTGTATCAGTTAAATGGCAAAATATCCACCACTTTTTCAGAGCAGATTTGTATTGTCGAATGGAGGAGTCTGACAAAGATGCCAAGCTGAATGTAATTGTGGAAGGAGTCAGGACCTTCCGTGTGAATGCCTTGTGGATAATATTCCGCCCACCAGGGAAAGTTGGCGCCACAGAGGATGGGGTTCTTTGCTAGATGAACAGAGAAAATTTTTTTGAGCTTCAAAAATTAGCGGTGATGATTCAAACATAGCTATACACCGGGGGAACCACGCTTGTGAAGGCCAATTGGGAATGACCACGATTCCTCTTGCTCCATCTGATTGAATCTTTTTTAGCATCTTAGGAATCAACGCGAACGGAGGAAAAGCGCAAAAGAAGTATGATTCCCAATTTAGCGTGAAAGCGTCGACGGCAAAGGAACCAGGATCTTGTTTCCATGAGACATATCGACTGCATTTTGCATTAGACCGACTAGCAAACAGGTCTAACTCCGGGCGTCCAAATTTTTGGCAAAACGATTTGAAAACCCTATTCCGTAGACAAAAATAAATATATTTCGCTGTTCGCACCATTGCCAGATTTGTCGGGCTAAATTTCTGAGAAATTCGAACTGGACCCCACCTATGCGATTGAGGTATTATGAACTTTGCTTCGAAGTTATCAGCACTCCGTTTCAGAGCACGAAATTTTTCTCTCTCGAGATTCTTTGTATAGATCCAGCCGTACTTTGAAGCCGTGCAGAGAGACCCAAGGACACCTACTAGACTCGCAAAGTCGCGAATTCGATGACGAGAATTTATTCTGAACTTATTGAGTAATTCGAGAGAGATGGATTGCTTTTCCTTGGGTATTTCGATCTTCATATCGAGTATTATATATGCATTCTCGGAAAGTTCGACCGAGAAGCAGTATGTCGTCGATGTAAATGACGGATACCAATCCTCTCGCCCTTAGATAGGACACGACAGGTCTCAAGACTTTAGTGAAGACGTAAGGGGCAGTATTTAGACCAAAAGGGAGGCAATTAAACTCCCAAATTTTGCCCTGGAAGGAGAATCTTAGAAATTTTCGATTGGAATGTGCGATCGGAATTACGTAATAGGCGTCCTTGAGATCCGAGGTTGTCATAAAACAACCCGGTTCTATTAAGTCCCGAGCGGTTCGAATGTCCTCGAGCTTAAAGTACTCGTTAAGCACTTCAAGCTCGAGGACAAGCTCATTTTTTTGAGTGCTTGGGGTGGTGCACCATAGATTAAGTGTACTTGACACCATCGATTAAGTATACTTGACACCATAGATTAAGTTTACTTGACACCATTGATTAAGTGTACTTGACACCAGACAATAGGTGTGCTTGACACCCGCCAAACGTTTACCACGCCAAAGTGGTAACGAAAGGTCTGTCGAAGGAAGCTTGTTCCTGCCACTAAGTTCTTTAAAGGTCCTCGAAAAGTGAGACTATGCTTACGTTCTTTATGTAGACGATTAATATCGTGTTGTTGCTGTTCAATCAGTTTCCTTAATGGTTTTAACTGCTTTCCCACGTCGTTCTCCTTGTCCTTCTCACTGCGTTTACGTTTATTTCCCATGATATTTCCGAATTTTGCGCCGATTATCTCGAAAACAGTTGTGACTGCTAAGGCACAAAGAAAAGGAATGACGCATGTCCAAACAAAACACGGGACGTGGACTGGCCGTCGGTAAACAGGAGATCCACGAATTTTCATTTTTACTGTGAACCTTGTGACACTGAGGGCATAGAGGCGGGTACTATAATTGTTGATCCTAAGGAGGAGGCGCGCAATACAATAATGTACCGACACAGCAATGTGCGGGTACGAATATCGATCAATCGCGGTGCCAGCGTCCGGGCTCGTGTATCGACCGAAAGTGGTATAAATCATATAAGAACTCGATTTCATTAAAATTTATTTAAAAAATTTCGCTCTTTCCATAAAATATCAAATGCATTTCTCAGAAAAACATTGCGCGCATCAAATGATAAAAATCTCAGAGTAAAGTCCTAAAAAAATTCAAGAAAACTATATCTTATAAGTTCAAGTCGTTCTATTTCAAATTTAAATGCTCTCGCGCGCCATATCAACCAAGCTCGAAGTAGCCAATCGCGAGAATCGGCCAATCAACAATTGTCACGGGCAGCGAATCAGAAAAAACATCGATTATCATTCGTAACAGCTAACGTCACCCGTAAAATTGACCAATGATGCGTTACTCGGAATAAAAGACAACCAATTGGTGAATTTAGAGCAAATAATCGGGTTTGAGATTATTCTAAAGAACGAATGAGAAAAAGGAAATAATTCTGCCAAATTGTTATTATTATTTTTTCTATTGTTTCCACGAGTATAAGAAGGGCGAATGCGAAAGCCTTCGAGCCAGTATAGTCCTCATCACGCTAGACCCGCATACGCAAATCGCCGATCTAGCCCTCATCGCGCTAGGTCCGCTTACGCAATCATTAGCCGGTCTTGAGATTGAGCACCTCAGATCCGCATTACACAATTTCAATCAATCAGTCTTAGAAAAATACTCTCAGAAAACAAACTATATCACATCCACCGCAGCAAAGAGGGCGGGTTCCATGTGATTCCGTGTGGAAACCAGATTCTTCCTGTGAGTATCCGATCTAGTTCGGGAGGGCCGGGGCCATGCGATTCTGTTTGGTTTCAAGAACCCTGATAGATTTCCCGTAACCTTATCTTCCTACCTTGCCACATCTGGAGGGCTGGCGCAGTTCGGGGACATTCTGCTCTAAGATTCTGGATGTTCCAACAAGTTAAGTTTGTTCTCTGAGCAGGTGTATAAAATTCAATTCACTTTTTCGAATTATTGAAACAAGAATTTTTGATGCAATTCTCGACTGATTGATTATTTGCCCACAAGGCTCGATTATTAGGACTTAGCTCAGGAACCTTTAGCTGCGTAGAAACTTCTGATCAAAGATCTGTTTATAAAATTAAATTAAATTGTCGAATTACTCGCAAAGACAAGTTATTTGCAAAATTAATAATTCATTTATGAAATTATTTGCGAGATAAAACATCACGTTTTGTGCGAAATCAATAATTAAATTGCGAAATTATTAACTTAACGGCGATCACATAAATTTAAGAAATTTGCTGAAACTGAAATTAATTGCGTGCGACGGAAATTTGCAAATCGGAAATTACTAATGTGAGGAAAATACCGGAAATAATACGTTGTCAAGAAAACACTTTATGAACACACACACAAATACACAAACAAAAAAAATTGAAATTGAAAAAAATTTTGTTGTTTTCTACTAAATTTTGCCTCACTCTTGTTTTTCTTTCATATCCGCTCCTTTACTTAATAAGTAGCTCGAATCTACGCGTAACGTGAATTGACTATGTGCGAGCCACGTTGTCAAAAGTAATATTCCGCTATACACTACTGAGTCAACTTACAAACTCAGAACGCTTCAGATTTCATAACGAAATTAACTTGAAAAATTGTACTTATCCTAAAAATTGTCATTCCAATTTTTAACGATATTGGGTTGTATGTATATGGTGACTCGGGATAGCTTGTTTCCAAAATTACCTTGGAAAACTGTTTATTGACTAGTATGATCTGCTTATACATCCTTAAGCCAAATTTCAAGGACACGATTGAAAAGAAAGACCTCAAAAATTGTCGGCAAAGTAGCTTAGGAATTTTTCCAATAACATTTCCATGATGAATAATTCCCTAGGAAAGAGTACATGCAAAAGGTGTCTTCCAGACATTAAATGGTTAAAAGCTCAAATTTTAACAGGCGTATTTTAATACTTGAACGAAATATTCCAATCTGTTTGGGGATAGAAAAAAATGTTCATTTTTTTCGAACCATCATTTTATTTACATTCAGCAAAGTTTTTATAATGGGAAAATGGGTTCCATGAGTTTTTCTAACAATTTTTAAATGTCTGTCTGACTGATTTCTCAATTTCAGAGAATAGTTGGATTGCTATTTCAAACTCTCTCCAACTGATTACCATGATTAACCATGAGTATTACCCAATGGAAGAGAATAAAAAAAGTATCGTTTTTCTGTAGGAAAGCCCTATTTTTGAATATTTACTAAAACATCATTAAGATTGCTGCTAAATTTCGCAAACAAAAAACTTATGGAGAATTTGGAGATTGTTTTGCAGGTTATGTCAGAGAAAAATGAAAATATAGTTGCGGCAAGATCAAACTCATTTCAACAAAAACTGGACGCACAAAAATTGAAATTATTTATTTACGTAGAATACTCGCTGAAGCTAAAAAAAGTACCGAGCGACGATGACACATTTCAATGGAACTGTCATTTTTCTATAAAATTGTCGCCTATTTCGATTAATTTATCATTAATTAAATGTATATAACCGACCTGTTTATTCCGAAAAAAAAACTTTTTTTTTCAATCCTTCGTTTCGTCGCAATTCTCGCTATTTGAGAGCCTTTTTCCACAAATGCGAACGATCTACGCAAAAGAGTACGAGAATAAGTGTTGTGCACAATACAACCAATATAATGAAACGACGATATTCTTAAACTTTGACAATTAATGTCTTTGAAATTAATTCGGTAACTGCCAATTTCATTTTGCCAGTGCATTCAGAGAATATGGAATAACAAATATTGCATAATATTTGAAAGATCTCTGTACCCTGAGAATTTTAAGCAACAGCCTTAATGAAATCGTAGCTACTATGAATAGGACATTCGAAAATATGTTTAAAAAAATGTTCACGGGCTTCTGGGCTGAAAGCAACCTACCCTCTTAGATTCTTCTGATACAAATAAGAAAACAGACAATTTTCAGTCACAGCTTATAGAGGGCTTTCATACCCACTCGACCACTTAAAAAGTTGATTTTTTGAAAAAATCATTGTTTAGTCATTCACGAGATATGATTATTTTCCAATATTTTATGATTTTTCTCCATTTCTTGATACTTTGCGAAAAATGGACTGAATCGAGCTTTTTCGGAGTGGTTGTTTCATAGTGTGTTTTTAACCCTTCGTTTGTAAAGTTGTTTTTCGTCAACTGAGGTCTTTTACGTCCGGCCATTTTGTCACCTTGTTTATAAACTTGAAAAATTCACGAACAATTCATGCTAATGTTTGGAGCCTTTTACTGGATATAGGGGAACATGGGGCAATAGGGTGGTCCTTAACAGGGGTGTTTTCGAATTTCTTTGCTCCCAGGGGCTCAAATGCTTCCAAATAAATAAAAAAAAATTCCCTGAAAATTTGAGCCTTTAATATTAACTCTAAGATAGTCCGCATTCCAACCTAACAAAGAAAGTCTTTCCGCTGACCCCCTTCGATTTCAATGAAATTTAAATATGTTATTCTACGTCAAAATCTAAGAGACACGTATTTTTTTTTATCGGCGGAAAAACGTTTCTAGGGGGTGAAATTATCCCTCAAAGTTGAGACCTCCGAGGGGTAGTTTTCAGGTTTCACCTATTTTCACTCGAGATAATCGAATGCACCCAAATGGATAATTTACTTAATGATAAACGATGAAAAATGCAACTGGTTTCATATCGGGGGGTTGCATAGAAAAAAAGTTATAGGGGTTGAAATTCACAAAATCGTTGTAACAAAAAAACTATTGCTCCTATCTCGATGGATTCAATTGCACTTTGAAGAGGGCTAAAAAATAGTAGATACGGATTTTTTCGTTTTTCTCGCAAATCAAGTTAAGGGGGTGAACTACCCCTATATATGTCTAAATTAAATCTCAATAAAACGGAAGTATTTCTTTTTTTTTTCTTATTTCTTCTCCTCGTGATACGTGTTTTCTTCAAATTTACAACAACCGTACCATGTATATATGATTTAATGAACGGTTTTATCCAGAAGCCAACTGGAGAAACGAGTATATATAGAACCACTCGTTTTTTTTAGCGATTTTATTGAAAAGTCGTGTTTCTCGGAACGAAATACCCCGGAATTAGAAAAAATGAGTTTCGATATTCTTATTTGTTGCTGAGATATTCGAATAAAAAGATCATGAAATACGCGCGGCGCGTTTCTCCAGGCCCGTTGCTCTCCCCCACTCTTCAACTATTCTCGCGCGCTTGGCCGTTTTTCGTCATATTCAGCTCTATTTCTAACATGTTCCTCGGCGTTTTCACGCAAAACCAAGATGAACGATTTGAAGTATGAGACTTCTACACTACCCGTCAAAAGTTTCCGGACAAAATTGCGAAAAAGTGTCGGAGCCATTTTTCATGTCATTTTTTAAGCAATATAGAAAACCCAAAAATTCCCCTAGGGAAAAAAGGTTGGGACAAGTACATTGATGGTCCTTCGTTTGCTGATGATATAAAAAGTGTAAAAAAAATTCTATAAAAAAATCATGAACCTTACTGAAAGTGATTTCAACACAATTGAAAAAAAATCAGAATTCAGCAAAAAACATTATTAAAAAAAAATAAAACTATATATCTGTAATTATTTTGTAAAATGAAAAAAATTCTAATAAACCGTGAGAAAATCTTAAATGCACCACTCGAAAACATTGCTGATGTAAATAACCAACAATATTCGCTTGAAAACATTTTAAAAACCGATACCCCACTCTTCTCATCTTATTAAAAAGGAGGAATGACTAAATGAATTGAAAAAGTTTCCATTTAAGTTACGTACAGCATTAAAATTTATGATACCATTTCGAGGCCAAGTATTTATTGGTAATTCGGAATATTCATTCTTATGGGATGCATGAAGAACTTGAGTTAGTAGAACTCTTTCAAGTTCTTCATGCATCCCATAAGAATGAATTGTTATACT
>JBBLXU010003573.1:0-93041 GCA_037893425.1 Campoplex nolae | reverse complement strand
AATGTTCATTCACGTACGAAAAATTGATTTATTTTATGACTATTAACATGTTTCGCGTACTGAACGATCCGCTCCACAAATAGCTATGCAAATACAAGTAAATTTTGATGAAACATACTCCACAAGTTTTCGATCGGATTCAAATCTGGAGATTTGCTAGGCCAATCTATTATGGTGACGTCTGGATGCTCGTCAAACCATCTCATCGTCTCACGAGAAGTATGTACCGCGGATCGATCTTGCATAAATTGTATATGTGGGTACTGATCAATTGGAAAGCGAGCTCTGGCGGCAGGGAGCATGGTGTTTTCAAGAACGTCGACATAATCCCCGGAATTCATTCTTGCCGGGATTTCGCATAGAGCCATCGCTCCAGCCGCGGACATGCAGCCCCAAAACCCAATGCACATCCGACCGCTCTATTGTTTTTGCACCACATAGCGTTCATCCAGAAGAAATTCTTGCACCCGAGGGCGATAAACGTAGCGTCGACCATCGTCGGAGGACCTAAACACCTACAGAGGGACGAGAAGGGGAAATATTAAACTACTAGTCAAAATCTATTAGTCAGTATCTTACTTTTTCGTCTGACCACACAACAGACGCCCACTGTTGAGGGGTCCACCTGACGTGCTCTTGAGCGAAAATAAGTCGCTTTTGCCGATGAATCTCGGTAAGTGCCGTTTTTCTTTCTGGCCGATGAGCAGTCAACCCCACATCTTTCAACCTGCGTCTAGTGGTGCTAACACTCACTGGGACGCCCGTCTCAGCGAGAGCTGCCTTAACTGTCGTAAAAGGCTCCTCTTCAACTGCCTCACAAAGCTCAACATCTTCCTCCGGCGTTGTCTTCAGAGGTCTCTTATTATTTTTTCGATGATCCTTCAATGCTTGGTCGCCGCCTTCGTTAAATTTATTGATCCACAAATTAACCGTTTTGATATTACATCCGATATCTTAACGGATTCTCTGACGGGACCAGCCAGCTCTATGGAGGCCAACAATTCGTCCTCGAACGCAGGGATCGTAATTGGCAAAAATATTCCGATCTTCCGGCTCGCGTTCTGCCATGTTTGAAAATACATTAAAGATAGTTAAAAGCGGAGAATTGATATAAACAAACAACAGACAATTATAGAGTGGGCAGTATTTTTATTCTCGCTTCCGTACGACCAGATCAACTGGTTCCAAATCGGATATGGGATAATATTGTCTGCTTTTGTTTTAAAAAAAATGGCGAAGAATCATTTTTGAAGTGATGGTGTTAGAAGAGAAATATCGAATATGAGTGAAATTCAGCTTGAAATCACAAAGTGCGAATAAAAGCGTGCGATGTGAACTTGAACAAGAAAAGCCAAATTTTCACCTGGCATCGTTGGATACCGTGGATACGACTGGAAAATGTATGAGTTCTTTTGCTTCAGCCTTTCGCAAAGTTCGAACTCTGCGAGGGCATTTTTTTTGCCGTTATACCTATCCAGACGTATCCATCGATGGACCAGGTGGCTTTGGTCACACAACGAGCCAAATTTTCACCTGGCATCGATGGATACCGTGGATACGTCTGGAAAATGTAGGAGTTCTTTTGCTTCAGCCTTTCACAGAGTTCCAACTCTGCGATGACATTTTTTTCCCGTTATACTTATCCAGGCGTATCCATCGATGCACCAGGTGGCTTTGGTCACACAACGAGCCAAATTTTCGCCAGGCATCGTTGGATACCGTTGATGCATTTGGAAAATGTATGAGTTCTTTTGCTTCAGCCTTTCGCAGAGTTCCAACTCTGCGAGGTCATTTTTGTTGACGATGCGCTCATCCAGATGATTCCATCGATGGACCAGGTTGTTTTCGTTTCATAACTAGCCAAATTTTCACCTAGCATTTTCGGATACCGTGGATACGTCTGGAAAATGTATGAGTTCTTTTGCTTCAGCCTTTCACAGAGTTCGAACTCTGCGAGGTCATTTGTGTTGACAATGCGCTCATCCAGATGATTCCATCGATGGACCAGGTTGTTTTAGTTTCATAACTAGCCAAATTTTCACCTGGCATCGTTGGATACCTTGGATACGTTCGGAAAATGTATGAGTTCTTTCGGGGCAGCCTTTCGCAGAGTTGGACACCGTAGATGAATCTGATGAAATTTATGAGTTCTTTGGCAAAGTTCGAACTCTCAAAGTTTGACGAGGACGAAGACGACCTCGACCAAAGTCCATCTGCGTCATCGTCTTCATCTTCGTCTTCGTTTTCGTCCTCGTTCTAGTCTCATTATTATTAATCATTTTGTCATTGAAAATACATTAATTCAAATACATTAATTTCGTAAAGTTTTTTTTTCTGTTTTCGAAACAATCTAATTCTTCCCAATTAGTAGCAAATTCGTGATAAAAAAAAAAACATTCGGCATCACTCTACTCGTTCTCATCAAAATATTCGAATATTCTGAAAATTTTCTATTATTGGAGCGTCGACTGAGACGCTAATGTGCAAATATATATCGATTAATTTTCTATATTTTTACCAAACGAACCAAGTATTTTCATTGGGTTTTTTCGGTCGACACATCTGCTCTTTTATTGTTCAATTCTCTCTAGGTGCGAACTGTTTGAGAGATTTTTTATATTTTGGGGAAAAACGAGTTTTTTTAATTTATGATTGAGAGCCGATTATGGGCCTTTTTACAAATCCCAGAAATCCGTTGAATTTCACGAAGCGACGAGGCTCACTCGAGCGGTCAAACTCTGTCCACCCTTTTGGCGGCCAGATGTTTTATTACCTTCAGTTTTTTCCGAAGAGGTTCACGCGGAAAAGCGATGTGCCCCTGATCACGGGTGTGAAATTCAACGAGATAATTTAAGATCTTGACTGATCAATGAAAATACTCGTTTCTAAAAATTACCACTTCCACCCCATTAGTAAGGGTGGGAGCAAAGATCCAACTCTGCATTTTGTCTAAAAATGTAAAGTCAGTCTTCAGCGACTTGTTGCCGAGTCAACAAGCAAAAAATTTGTTAAATCCGAAACTTCTTTTTCTTTGAATTTCCTTTCCACGCGAAAACAGTTGTAGTCGATTAAGTTCCACTACAACATTGTAACGGTTTTCGAACTTGTCGCAACAGCACACGAGAACGTACGACTCTCGTGGATTTTTTTAAAGATAATCGCGAGTTTGACTGTACATAAATTTTGGTCCTTCGAGGCGGATAATAAACATTAAATTAAAATCGAAGTGAAAATAAGTGAGTGAATCGCTGCTGTACTCAACAACACCTCTTCGACTGTCTTGGAACAAAGAGAGCACAAGGAATTCATCTCTCCAACAAGGCAATCACAAAGGAAAGGTCAAAGGACGCCGTTCAACAACGCCAAGAGTCATCATCAAGGAGCCGACGTTCGACAACGCCACGACTCCACCGAAACGGTAAGCTCGTTCAAACATTACGTTCACCGTAATCCCCAATCGTCTCATATCCCGAATTCAGAATGGCAAACGCACAAGAGATTAAACATCTTGTGAAAAGACGCGGAACGATTAAGGCACAAATAACGTCATTCTCAAATTTCATCACAGAGAACCAAGAAGAAAGACCAGTGAATGTTATCAAAATCAGAACGCGTTTAACAAAATTTCGGGAAAACTTAGCCGGTATCGATGAAATATTCAACGAGCTCGATCAGCTCGATGAGGATGTAGACCATGACGTCGAAAGAATCGCCATGGAAAATCAAGCTCTCGATCTAGTGAGTGAAGCAGAAGCCTTAATCGCCGGTGCGGAACCGCGTCCAGCCTCTCCAATCACGATTCCTTCCGACGATGGAAATTCAACAAACACCCGTGTTCTCCGCTTAAAGCTTCCGGAAGCTTCATTGCCGAAATTTGACGGCAAATACGAACAGTGGCTCGGTTTTAAAGATTCCTTTACGGCAATGATCGGTGCCCGTCAAGATATTAGTAATGTCGAAAAATTGCAATATCTGAAGGCGTCATTAACGAGCGATGCCGCGCGAAAATTAAACGTATTCACAATCACCGGTCCGAACTACGAGCGAGCTTGGAATCTTCTAGAACAATCATACCAAGATGAAAGAATTATCATCACGCGACACCTGAGTTTACTCATCCGACTGCCGATGCAGGAGAAAGAAACCGCGTCGGGTTTAACACGTCTTGCGGACGAGATACAACAACACGTGCTATCGCAAAAATCTTTGGACGTTGACGTGGGCGAACACATCGTCGTGCAACTTATAGTAGAAAAACTACACAAAACTACTCGCCAAAAGTAGGACGAATCATTAGAACGAGGCGTTTTTCCTAAACTAAAACAATTAATGCAATTTTTATACGGGACCGCATCACGAATCGCACAACGGGAATCGGAAGGTCGCGTCGAGTCGAGCGACTCTTCGACGTAGAATAGATTGGCAAAAAATTCGAAATCAGTTGGAACTTTTGCCACCACAACTGAAGCAAAATGCTTAGTTTGTGTCGAACCTGCTCATCCATTATATAAATGTGGAAAATTCCGAAACTTGCCAGTTTCAAGTCGCATTAAGATAGTTAAGGACGCGTCGCTTTGCATAAATTGTCTTCGGTCGCACAAATCAAAAGAGTGCAAATTTCGCAATTGCCTCAAGTACGACGAAAAACACAATACGCTCTTGCATCATGAGTCCGAGGCAGCGTCCACAGCACCGGCCACGCAAAATTGACTCGCAACACCCACAGGAATGAAGAATCTCGGCACGTCGTCAACGAGCACCTCGAGGTGCTCGCTGGTCGCGGAAAAAGATTCTAAAATGAAGCAATCAGTAATCGTCGATCGACAAATCTCGTTAACTTCAAATACAAAGATGCGGGAGTTAATGACAAGCGCAGCGGTTGACATATATAACAACAAACACCGACGAATACGATGTCGTGCGTTGTTAGACACATGCTCCACGGCTAATTTCATCACAGAAAAACTGGCCACGGCACTCCAGTTGCCAAAAAGAAAATTAGTTATTCCTGTGGGAGCATTAAATTCAATGGCTACGACGACGAAACATATCGTCACTGCCACCATACACTCAATTCACGATGGATTTGAAAAAACATTAACCTTTTTAACGATTCCACGCATATCGGACTCTGTACCGACAGAATCGTTTGCAAGAGGAAGTATTAATATTCCTCAAAACATACGTCTCGCGGACTCTGAGTTCCACAAGGCAAATGCAGCGGATCTGCTCCTTGGCTCGGGCCCCACATTATCGATGCTTTGCATTGGACTAATCGATCTCTCTGACAAAGGAGTGGATCTGATCCTTCAAAAAACTCGACTTGGATGGGTCATCGGAGGAAGCGTCAGCAACAAACACGTACCAGCGTCGTGCTTTGTCACCGACATTCAAAATGATCTAACAAGGTTTTGGGAAATCGAAGAAGGATCATCAACCAAGCATTTTTTATTGGAAGAGCTGAAGTGCGAAGAACACTATCGACTGAACGTGAGCCGCAACGAAGATGGTCGATACATAGTTGCGCTACCCTTCAAAGGAGAGCATCCACCGTTGGGAGAATCTTGAGGACAAGCGATCAACCGTTTAAATTCCCTCCAGCGAAAATTCAAGCTCGACAAGGAACTGCAACAGGAATATACAGCAGTCATCTACGAGTATTTACGACTTGGACACATGTCCGAGTGCCAGGATGATGACGGAATTGGATTCTATTTGCCGCACCACGCGGTCATCAAAGAATCCAGTAACGCGACAAAGGTACGGGTCGTATTTGACGGCTCCGCAAAGACCAGCTCCGGGATCTCACTGAATGACGCGTTAATGGTTGGTCCCACAATTCAAGATGACATATTTTCGTTAATTCTTCGTTTTCGATTACATAACTACGTCATCACCGCCGATATTGAGAAAATGTATCGGCAATTTCTTATTCGAAACGAAGACAGAAAATATCAGAGAATCTTGTGGCATGAACCGACTGGTCGTAAAACATACGAGCTGAATACGGTCACCTTCGGATTGGCGTCAGCACCCTTCTTGGCAGTTCGCTGTCTACACCAATTGGCAGATGACGAAGGACACGCCTATCCAGCAGCTTCGAAAACGCTCAAACGCGACCCATACGTCGATGATCTTCTGACGGGCACTACAACCATAGAGAGAGAGAGCCTGCGAGTTACGCTCGGAGATAATCGAACTTCTTAAGCTCGGAGGCTTACATCTAAGACAGTGGGCATCGAACGATATGCGCATATTGGACGACCTTCCCGCAGAAGAACTTAACCATTCTCTCCAGCTCGACAAAGAGCAAACATTGAAAACTTTGGGGTTACACTGGAACTCCAAGGACGACATAATTAAATACACGGTAAAGCCGATTGCGATGGAAGCGACTGTTACCAAGCGGAAGATCTTGTCGGAAATCGCTAAAATCTTCAATCCGCTCGGTTTGCTCGGCCCCGTCATTTTTTTACGCAAAACGATTAATGCAAAGGCTCTGGCTGCTAAAATTAGACTGGGACGAATCAGTCACTCACAGCATCCATACTGACTGGACCGTCTATTGCGAGGAGCTGATCACATTATCGACTTGGTCGTGCGAAAGGCACATACTAAAACATGAAGCTACAAACTTACAACTTCATGGGTTTTGCGATGCGAGCGAGAAGGGATATGGCGCCTGCATCTATATGCGGTCCCGCGATCAGTCTGGTCACACACAAAGTAAATTACTTTGCTCGAAATCACGTGTTGCACCGCTCAAGGTCGTGACCATACCACGCCTCGAGCTATGTGCGGCGCAACTATTGGCCAGACTGTATACGCAGGTCTTGAAGACAATCGACTTAGCAATCAATGAAACGTTTTTATGGACCGACTCAACGATAACACTTCACTGGATCAACACATCGCCACACATCTTGAAGACCTTCGTCGGAAATCGCGTCGCAGAAATACAGCAAAACACCAAAGTTCAGGATTGACGTCACGTGCGTTCCGAGGACAATCCTGCAGATCAACTGTCCCGAGGACAATTGCCGCACGAATTTCTCCAAAATTCGATGTGGAAATCAGGGCCATCATGGTTACTCAACGATTCATCGACGTGGCCAAGGACGATCATAGACATTCGCGAAGACGAGACCGAAAAGAAACGCATCAACTGCTTCGTTTCCACGACTCACAGCGAACTTTTCGAGAGGTTCTCTTCCTTCACGAAGCTGAGACGCGTTATTGCGTATTGTCTCCGCTTCAAATCAAAGACCAGAGGAAACTTGGAACCCGAAGAATTTGACGTCGCGGAAGGCAAAATCATCGAAATTATACAGGCTTCCGTATATGCAGACGAAGTTCGGGGGCTACACAAAGAAAACGCAGTACGCAACAAAAGCAGATTAAAATCTCTCGACCCGTTTCTAGATGAAAGGGGAATTTTACGAGTCAGAGGACGGTTGATGAACGCGCAGCTTCCATTCGAGCAGCAACATCCAGCGATTCTTCCCCGATCACATCACGTGACCTCCTTAATTATAAAACATCATCTTCAAAATCATCATGCCGGAATACAAACCACCTTGTATTCAATTCGGCGAAAATACTGGCTAATCGACGGACGCAGTCAAGTCCGCAAGATTATTCGAACATGCGTCCTTTGTTTCCGGGCAAATCCAACGACCGTTGATTACACCATGGGAAATTTGCCAAGCATGCGAATCACCCAAGCGCGACCATTCTGCAACGTAGGCATTAGGGTGTGCGGAAAAAAGGCGATATTTTTTTTTTCGCTTGCATCCACCAAAAAAAGTTGAGTTATGGTAAAAAAAGAAGCATGCTACAAGGAGAGCTCAAAATTAAATTATTTCGCGAAGCGCATTGCATTTGAAGATTTTCCATAAGAATAACACAGGAAAATAATGTGGTCTCTGAACATTGTGTTAAAACTCTTGAGGAAAAAATCGCACAGGAATGTCACTAACATATTTTTGTAGAGAATCGAATTCCCTACAAAAAAAGTCCTTACGAGTAATACGCTCAGAACAATCGTTCTATTGTTATAGCGGTTTGAAGTTGGATGGATGAAAAAAAATTATTCAATAGGCTATCACGCTTGAATTCTTGCTTAACGGAAAGAAATTGACGGAATTTTGGTGCAAAAACCCATAGTTTTTAAATTACGGAAATTGATAGACCTGGAGTTCGACTAAAATAAATGAAAAAAAAAAAAAAATTTCGTAAAAAAAATCTGAAAAAAATCGAGTGACTAGAACAATCTCAGAGGCAACTTTTCACTCCCTTGAGATTTTTTTCTAAATGTGATAGTTTTCGTGTTACGCAGGAATTTCTGAATTCCGTCTTTTTTCGCCAAAAACATGATGACTTTTTAAAAAAAAATCGTAACGGATTTTATAAAAAACGAAATTGAAGCTTGAGTTTTGCCTTTTCATGATCCGGTCAAAGAAATTGAAAAAAAAATTTCTACTGAAAACGCGGTCACTCTGTAAAAAGGAAAAAAAAAGACAAAAAATGGTCGTCTTCAAAATGACGTCCTAGTCGTAAAAAAAATCGCAAAATTTTTTCAAAAAAAGCAATATAAAATGGGGTTTCTCTCCTTTAAAATGCCGTTTATTAAATTAATTTATCCATGTTATCGACGGAATAACATGAAAAAGAGTGTGGGAATTTTTTTCGACTTTTGTCCGGAAACTTTCCGACGGTAGTGTATATGGGCAGATCCATTACTTTTCGACGAAAACGTGCGCGCTCAGGTCAGCGATTTTGATGCTGATTTTTTCCTTGAAAGTACATCAAAAAAGGAGATGATCCTGAAAATTTGAGCCCGATTCGATCAAACCCGGCCGCTGGAGAATTTTTTGAAATTTCAAAAAAGTCAGTTTTTTGATCATTTTCAAAAATTTATATTTCAGCTTCTATATCACTTAGAGATTCCGCTCAAGCGGCATTTTTTTCGGTGAACGCCCTACTTTTAAGAAAAAAATATTAATTAGTGATAAACTCAAATCCGGCTCAGCTGGAAGCTGTTAACTAAACCACTGAATCGGCAAAATTTTACCTGTTTTTAAAATTCTCCCGAACCTACCAGTTGCCGAAGGGAGGGACAAATAACGGGTGTTTTTTTTTGTTAGGGTGTATTCTGTTGATATCTGCCCTAATTTCTTCCGATTGCTTCGATTTCGTCACTGTAGAGCCATTCAAAGATGATCGATTTTTCAAAAATCGCTATGTTTAGATAGCTGTCATTTTTTTCTCCGAACTTCGATTCCCTTGAAATTTGCAGGGAAGTTTTAAAATTCATAACTCGGATCCAAGCTCGATTCCCTAGTTGAAATTTTCAGGACTTCTTTGGGACATATCAAAGCAACTTCCCTGTAAATTTCAAGGGAATCGAAGTTCGGAGAAAAAAATGACAGCTATCTAAACATAGCGATTTTTGAAAAATCGATCATCTTTGAATGGCTCTACAGTGACGAAATCGAAGCAATCGGAAGAAATTAGGGCAGATATCAACAGAATACACCCTCACAAAAAAAAATACCCGTTATTTGTCCCTCCCTTCGGCAACTGGTAGGTTTGGGAGAATTTTAAAAAAAGGTAAAATTTCGGTGATTCAGTGGTTTAGTTAATAGCTTCCAGCTGAGCCCGATTTGAGTTTATCACTAATTAATATTTTTTTCTTAAAAGTAGGACGTTCACCGAAAAGAATGCCGCTTGAACGAAGTCTCTAAGTGATATAGTGGCTGAAATACAAATTTTTGAAAATGATGAAAAAACTGACTTTTTTGAAATTTCAGAAAATTCTCCAACGGCCGGGTTTGATCGAATCGGGCTCAAATTTTCACGATCATCTCCTTTCCTGATGTACTTTTAAGGAAAAAATCAGCATCAAAATCGCTGACCTGAGCGCGCACGTTTTCGTCGAAAAGTAATGGATCTGCCCATATATATTAGGGTGGTTCAAAAAAAATCGATATTTTTTTTTTCCCAATGGGTACGTTTCGATAGTTGCAGTAAGGTAAAAAAAGAAGCCTGTCAAAATTTGAGCCCTTAAAAAAATTTTTTAGAGGTCGCTCATCGCTATTTTGTATTTCCCATTTAAACAACACGGGAAAGACATCGCTTGCTGCTTCTGAATTTTATACATCGCCAATGCGTGATCGTAGCATATTGCCACAGGCGGGTTTTTGTAGGGATTCAAACGCACTATCAAAAAGATCTCTTATCGTTTTACGATAAATCAACTGTTTCGGAAGATATTCATGGTTAAAGTTGACGTTGTAGTCAATTTTAAGATTTTTTTTCTTTTCCGGCGAAACGATCGAACTCATCACAAAATTTTATGGGACTTTTTTTAAAAATCATGTGCATTCCTATAAAATCACGTTCGTAGATAATTGAAAAATCGAATTGCTGTATTACGAGCTCATTCTTTGAAGGAAAATTGCGATTTTCGTCAAACAAATCGTTCTATTAACGAAAAATTTCAATAAAAAGACTTCAATTTTCATTGAGTTGTAATGTTTATTGTTGATGAAACTTTCGAAACATATCGGACTTTTTTCACATTTTATTGATAGTTTTTCCTGCAGCATTCAATTTTTTTTTAATTAAAAAATAAAAAGGTGGAAACGTTGAAAAGTATATCAAATTTGGGTGAATATTTACACTTCGTTCTGACAGGATTAGGCAAGCGGCGACGGTGTTCTTCTACTACTTGTCAAATATATCGCAGTTGTTCCACGCTACTGCATTGAGCAATGTCGTTCAATACCCCTTGAATTTGTAAAAATCGAAAATTTCCTTATTACTTTCATGATTAGATCACAGTGATAGATCTATCTCGAGAAAGTCATAAAGCAAATCGAAATTTTCACAAAGTTACTTTTGATTGCTTATGTATAGTACAAAAAAGTTATCGACTTTTTTTTTACTCATTGATTACTCTCCAAATTCACTTTTATTATCAAATTCTAATATTCGATTTGCCGAACGACTTCCTTCATGTGGACATAGCACTGTGATCTAACCATGAGAGTTATCAGAGGAATGTGGATTTTTTTAAAAGTCAAAGTGTTGTTAGTGATGTTGCCGAACGTGGAATTGCCTTAGTAGAGGGGTACAATAATTGCCAAACGAAGAATGAGGAACATTTCCAATACGTAGTAAAAGTCGTACAAGCACATCGTCAATTTCTTCCGGATTGTAAAAAAAAAATCTGAAATAGAGATCCGTTTTTTCATACCGAGTATATTTTTTTCGATTGTCGTACGCTGGTTGTTTTTACGAGCCACACTCTGACTGCACAATGATTACTGTTATTTTATTTTTTAAACTTGAAAAAAAGCATTAAGAATTACGTTGTAACTTAATAAAGATTGGAGTCTTTTTATTGAAATTTTTAGTTAATAGAACGATTTGTTCGACGGAAATCGCAATTTTCCTTCAAAGAATGAGCTCGTAATGCAGTAATTCGATTTTTCAATTATCTACGAACTTGATTTTATAGAAATGCACATGATTTTCAAGAAAAGTCCCATAAAATTTTGTGATGAGTTCGATAGTTTCGCCGGAAAAGTGAAAAAATCTTAAAATTGACTACAAAGTCAACTTTAACCATAAATATCTTCCGAAAGAGTTGATTTATCGTAAAACGATAAGAGATCTTTTTGATAGTGCGTTTGAATCCCTACAAAAACCCGTCTGTGGCATTATGCTACGATCACGCATTGCCGAGGTATAAAATTCACAAGCAGCAAGCGATGTCTTTCCTGTGTTATTTAAATGGGAAATACAAAATAGCGATGAGCGACCTCTAAAAAATTTTTTTAAGGGCTCAAATTTTGACAGGCTTCTTTTTTTACCTTACTGCAACTATCGAAACGTACCCATTGGGAAAAAAAAATATCGATTTTTTTTGAACCACCCTAATATATATTAGACTCATTCTAAAAAAATTTTTTTTTTTTTATTCTTGTGCATTCACGTGCGATAGTTAGACAGTAATAAAAGAGAATTTCTGTTGAAATCTGAGCACGATAGCTCAATTTTTAGAGGTCGCTATCTCGTTTTTTGTATATTTTTAATTTTTTTGAAGAAATTATTAAGAAACAAGTTAAATACAGCTTCATGTGAAATATCAATTATGTTAAGATAACATTTAACAGCTGTTCCGTAACAAAAGTAGACTTCAATAATGCGAAAAAGGTTGTAATAGTCACATACTGCATCCTAGTAAATAAGGAATACCGTGTATACTATCACTATTCGTATCGCCTGATTGATACGCACTTCATTCTTTCTATTTTTTTCAGAAACCTCACTTTGATAATAGTTTGCTATATGGGATGTGTCAAATCTTCAAAAATGCAGCATCAAGTTTTATAAAAAATTAACTTGTTTTGATTTCTTCTCAGTCCCTGCGTATTACATTGCGCATATTAGCTAAGCATGCTAATGCGCATATTACTGCTCACGTCACCTTGTAGATCAACACAATTTTTATAGATATTTTTTGTGCTTTCGTTTTTTTTAATCCAAAATTTATTTGCTTCGGAAATTTCAGTTCATTTTTTTTCATTGGATTTAAATTTCATTTCATTGAAAAAAAATGTTTCATGTGAGCAAAGAAATTCGAAAACACTTAACAGGGGTGTTTTCGAATTTCTTTGCTCCCAGGGGCTCAAATGCTTCCAAATAAATAAATAAAAAATTCCCTGAAAATTTGAGCCCTTAATATTAGCTCTAAGATAGTCCGCATTCCAACCTAAGTTTCTTATGGAAATAACATGAGAAAAATTCCTTTCGTTCTTTACGATTTTATAACTCTGGGACAAATAAATTCAAAATTGCGAGTCACACAGTTTTCATAGAGAATTTGACGCTCTACAAAAAAGGTCTCCTATGATTTTTCGCTAAGTCTATTGGTTTAAAAGTTATTCGAGCTCAAAGTTTCATTTTTATATCATTATCAATATTATCAAGTATATTCATTAGGGTGTTTCAAAAATGAGGTGATTTTTTTTTTCGTTCACCGTCCCTCAAAAGTTCATATATCGTGAAAGAAAAAACCTTGCCAAAAGAAGGCCCTGTAGCTCAATTTTGAAAGGTAGCGTAAGCTATTTTTGTGTTTTTTTTTCGCAATTTTATTTTTTTTTAATGAAGTCTTCGTCGAAAATTAATAATATAAATCATTGCATGATTATTCTACAATATTTCGGTTTAATACCTAAGTATACACTGCCGGTCAAAAGTATGGAAACGCTTTTCGTAATTTTGAGCCGCACTAAAAGTTCGATTGCTCTGCCAAAAAAGTAGATATTCCAATTTAGCGAACGGGCTTTTGGAGAGTACATATTCAGCTTCGTTTGCGTTTTTCAAAATATTTTTTACGATTTTTTTTGGACCCAGTACACAGTTTTGAACATGGTCGTTTTTCGTCTTTTTTTTAGCTGTTCAAAATTGGGCGCAGCATCCATGGAAATTTTTTTCCATGATTTTTTCCATAGAAAACTTGAAAAAGGGAGCACAAGGCTTTAATTTTGTTTTTTATAAAGTTTCGTGCGATTTTTTTTTGCAGAAATATGCCTTTTCTGTATAAAAAAGACCATTTTCAAAAAATTTGGCGTAACAAAGAAACTACAGGGTATTAATGAAATTGTCAAGAGGATAAGAAGTTGCGTGCGGTCATACTGGAAACTCTAGAATTTTTTCAGAATTTTTGTTCAAGATTTTTTTTTTCATAATTTCTCGTCGAAACTCTGATTGAAAGGGTGGCTTAACTCGAGAACCATGAAGTTTAAGGCAAATTTCCTAATAGAAAATGTTTTTGTTTTTCAATTTTCCCCCGCTCGAATTTTTTCAAAATTTTTTTCAACCAAAAAAAAAATTTTTTTTTGCTAATCAGAATTTTTTTTTTCAATTTTTTTCGACATGACACACAATCATGTCTCTTACCTTATTTATACTCGTTTTTCATCGAAAAAACCGCCCTTGGCTGCGATCACTGCTCGTACGAGTCGCGGCATCCGATTGATTAATTTATCAATTTGACCCTGCTCCAGACTGGACCAAGCTTTCTGTAGCTTTTGCCATAAATCCTCGGCAGATGTGCGGTCCTTTCGATGAAAAACGAGTATAAATAAGGTAAGAAACATGATTGTTTGTTAAATTTAAAAAAATTGAAAAAAAAATTCTGATAAAAAAAAAAATTATTTTTCGGTTGAAAAAAATTTTGAAAAAAATTTTAAAAAAAATTT
This sequence comes from Campoplex nolae, assembly GCA_037893425.1. Lineage (NCBI taxonomy): Eukaryota > Metazoa > Arthropoda > Insecta > Hymenoptera > Ichneumonidae > Campoplex > Campoplex nolae. Next base: position 78,768 of record JBBLXU010003573.1, on the reverse strand, counting down.
TGAAAAAAATTCTGAAAAAATTCCAGCGAAAAGAAAATTGAAGAATAAAAACATTTTCTATTTTGATATTTGCATGTTTCTCGAGTTAAGCCACCCTTTCAATCGGAGTTTCGACGAGAAATTATGAAAAAAAAAACCTTGAACAAAAATTCTGGAAAAATTCTAGAGTATCCAGTACGACCGCACGTAACTTCTTATCCTCTTGACAATCTCATTAAAACCTTGCAGTTTCTTTGTTACGCCGAATTTTTTGAAAATGGTCTTTTTTATACAAAAAAAGGCATATTTTTGCAAAAAAAAATCGCACGAAACTTTATAAAGAACAAAATTAAAGCTTGTGCTCCCTCTTTTAAGTTTTCTATGGAAAAAATCATGGAAAAAAATTTCCATGGATGCTGCGCCCAATTTTGAGCAGCTAAAAAAAGACGAAAAACGACCATGTTCAAAACTGTGTACTGGGTCTAAAAAAATCGTAAAAAATATTTTAAAAAACGCTAACGAAGCTGAATATGTACTTTTCAAAAGCCCGTTCGCTAAATTGGAATATCTACTTTTTGGCAGAGCAATCGAACTTTTAGTGCGGCTCGAAATTACGAAAAGCGTTTCCATACTTTTGACCGGCAGTGTATGTCGATGTAGAAAAAGTTTTTTTCAATTAGATTTGAAAAACATGTACACTACCGTCGGAAAGTTTCCGGACAAAAGTGCAAAAAGTTTCCTTGCTCCTTTTCATGCTCTTTCACCGATTCTATAGATGAATGAGTTTAATAAACGGCAGTTTGAAGGGGAGAAATGTCGTGTTATCCTGCTTTATTTTGAAAAATGTTTGCGATTTTTTTTACGATTAGGACGTCATTTTGAAAACGATCGTGTTTCATTATTGTTTTACCCTTTTACAGATGGACCGCGTTTCCAGGAGAAATTTTTCTTTTTCGAATCTCCCCGATTATCTTTTCAAAGGACAGAGCTCAAGCTTCAGTTTGGTTCTTATTAAAAGTTGGTGGAATTTTTTTTCAAAAAGTTATCTTGTTTTTGGAGAAAAAAGACAAAATTTAGAAATTCCTGCGTAACATGAAAACTATCACTTTCAGAAGGAAATCTCAAAGGAGTGAAAAGTTGCTTCGGCTCACTCCTTTGAGATTTTCTTAGTGAGTGAAAGCGAGCGATAGAATTGAACGTGGGAGGATATACGGAGTGGTAAAAGAGGAAAAGGTGTAGGAACAGTGTGGGGAAAGGAGGGAGGGAGAAGCTGCATAAAAAGGCAGAAGCAGGGAGGGAAGGAGAGAAAAAGAACGGAGGGTTTTACGGCGGTGAAAAAATTTGGAGGTTAGGAGGCTAGGCGAATAAGGAGAGACGGCAGCGTAACGGGCGGGGTGAAGGAAAAGCTCGCGCGAAGAGCGAGAGTCGGGAATCAAGGTAGGCGATAAGGTAGAGCGGGAGAAAGACGGAGGACAAGGATAAGGAAAGGCGGATAAAGTAGAGGATAAGGAAGAGGCGGATAAAGTAGGAAACGGGGGAGGGAACGGTCTGCTGATAAAGGTGATAACGGTGATAAAGGTGGGTAAAGAAGAAAGGGAGAATGGGGGACGAAGAAAATGGGAAAAGAGATCTCGAAGAGAAGAGAAGAGGGAGGCCGACGAAAGCGGAGGCGTTGGCGAGGGTAGAGCGAACGTGTAGTGAGGGAAATCTGAGAGATTTGTTTGCGGGGAAGAGAAAGGCAGTGGACGGCGAAGAAAAGGAGGATGAGGGAAACTTGGAGGACTGGAGGGAGGTGTTCAAGAGAAGTAAGGTGGTGCAGCGCTCCCCGGTGAAAGGTGGCAATGTGGAGGAAATGTGGAGGGTCATGTCGGAGAAAATAGGAGAAGCTGTGGGGAGAGAGGTGGGAAAAGTGGAAAGAAGGGTGGAGGAGATGGCGAGTGGGTTTGAGAGGAAGGTGGAAGAGCTGGTGAAGGAGGCAAGAAGGGATAGGGAGGAGCTGATGAGGAGGTGGGAGGAGGATAAGGGAAAAATGATGGAAAGGATGCAAGAGTTGGAAGAGAGGATGAGGGGAATGGAAATGGATGGCAAGGGAAGCCTGGGAGAGGAGAGGGGGATGATAGGAGGGGGAGACGGGGCCAGGGTGGAAGGGGTGGAGAGGAAAATGAGGGAAATTGAAATAAGGATGGATAAAAGTGAGAGAGAGAAAAAAAGGAAAAATGTGATTGTGAAAGCGGTGAAGATGAACGAAGGGGAGAAATGGGAGGATGAAATAACAAGGATCTGGGAAAAGATGGGGATAGAAAGGGGCATAAAAGGGATGAAGAGAGTGGGAGGGGTGAGCTCAGAAGGAAGAGGGATGGTGTTGGTGGAGCTGGATGGAGAAGAGAGAAAAAGCCAAGTCATGAAGGCCAAGGGGAAGCTGAGAGGAGAAAGAGAGAGGATCGAAGATGATCTCACGTTGATGGAGAGAAGGGTGAAGTGGCGGGTGGATAGGGAAGCGGACGAGGAACAGAGAAGAGGAAAGAAAGTAAGGGTGGGGTACATGAAGATGTGGGTGGAAGGTAAGTTGAGAATGTGGGATGAAGTGGCGGATGGCTGGAGAGAGATGGAGGGAAACGGGTAAGGAAGAAGGCAGAGGGGATAGATAAAGAAAGAAAGGAAAGGGGAAGAGGGCAAGAGGAAGGAAGGGGGGAGGAACGGGAGAAAGGGAGGGAATTCCTCAAAAAGATTGCATTTTGGAACGTGGCAGGGGTAAAAAACAAAGACGCGGAGTTTTGGGAGGGTATTAGAAGCTGGGATGTGGTAGTAATGAGCGAGACGTGGACGGATAGGAAGGGGTGGGAGGGGATTAGGGGACAGTGGAGAAAAGGATTCAGATGGGAGATACAGGACGCGGTGAAAAGTAAGGGCAGAGGCAGAGCAAGGGGAGGAATGGCAATGGGAGTGAAGGAGGGGCTGGAAACCGAGCGGGCGGAAAAAGGGGAGGAAGGATGGATGGAGAGGAAAGTGAAGTTGGGGAGTGATTGGTGGACGGTGATCGGAGTATACGTGAATGGGGATCTGGAGAAGAAAATGGATATGATGGCGAAGTGGATGGATGAGGAGGGCGGAGAGGAGAGGGTAGTTATTGGAGGGGATTTCAACGTGAGAACGGGTACGGCGGGAGGGGGGTGGCAGTGGGGGCGGGAGGGGGAAGAGAGAGAAGAAGGGAGGAGAAGGTCAAAGGACGGGGTGGTGACGAAGGAAGGAAAAAGGTGGTGCAGATTTTTAACTGAAAGGGGTTGGGAGATTCTGAACGGGGCTGTCAAGGGGGACGAGGCAGGGGAGTGGACATATGTGGGGGGTAGGGGGAGATCAGTGATTGACTACGTCGTGGTGGAGGGGGAGACGCGTAACAAGGTGGAGAGGCTGGTGGTGGAAGGCAAAGTGGACTCCGACCACATGCCGGTGGTGTTATGGGTGAAGGCGGGTGGGGTCGGATGGCAAAGGAGGGAAGTAGGAGGGGGAGGGGAGGACGGAGAGGCAGAGGAGTGTGGACGGAGAAAGGGGTACAGAAGTTCAAAGAGGAGTTCGGTGACTGGAGGTGGGAAATGGAAAATGTGGAGGCAGGATGGAAAGAGATGGAGAGGCGGATAAGAAAAGCAGTGGTGAAAACAGAGGAGGAGAAAGTGCGGGGGCAGAGCAAGGAGTGGTGGGACAAAGAATGTAGGGAGGGGAAGGAAAAGGTCAAAAAGGAACTAATGGCGTGGAGGAATGACGAAAAGCAGGAGGGCAGGTACAAGGAAGAGAGGAGATGTTATAGACGGTTGTGCGAAGAGAAGAAAAAGGCGGAGGCCAGGAGGTGGGAGGAGGAGGTAAGCAGGATAAGGACGGAGGGGCAAGCGTGGGTGGTGATAAACAGGGGGAGAAAGAAGAGGAAGGGGGTAAGTAAAGACATCACGATGGGGGAATGGGACGAGTACTTCAGAGGGGTGTTGGGTGGGAGTGCAGAGAGATGGAGAGGGAATTCGAGGAGACAGGTGGGAGATGACGAAGAGGAGATGTTGTCGAGACAAGAAGTGCGTAGTGTGGTTCGGGAACTAAAAGATAAGAAAGCGATGGGGGAGGATGGAGTGCCAAGCGAGGTGTGGAGATACGGAGGGGAAAATGTGGAGGTGAGTTTATGGAGGATGTGTTGGAAGGTTTGGAGAGGAGAAGGGTGGCCTCGGGGATGGAGGAGGGGAATAGTAGTGCCGATAGTGAAAAAAGGGGACGGGGAGGCGGTGGAGGATTATAGGGGGGTGACACTCACGCAGACCGCATACAAAGTGTATGCGGGGGTGCTGAGGAACAGGTTGAAGGAGGAGGTAAAGGAAAAGAGGATGCTACTACCGAGTCAGGCCGGGTTCAGAGAAGGGATGGGAACTATGGACAATGTATACGTGCTGAACTATATCGTGAACAGGGAGTTGAGAAGGGGTAGAAAGTTAGTGCTCATGTTCGTGGATCTGAAGGCGGCCTTTGACTCGGTGGACAGGGATAAGCTGATGGACAGTCTGAGAGGCAGAGGTGTGAGGGAGGGGCTGGTGGCGAGGTGTGAAGAGGTATTGAAGGAGACGGAAGGTAGGGTGAGAGTAGGTGAGGAGGAAGGAGAGAGTTTTTGGACGAGGAAGGGAGTAAGACAAGGCTGCCCGTTGAGCCCGCTGCTGTTCGTATTGCTGCTAGCAGACTTGGACGAAGAGCTGGAGAAAGGGTGCTGGGGAGGGATAGAGTTGGACGGGGGAGGGAAGGTGTACTCCTTGGCGTATGCCGATGATTTGGTGTTGATGGCGAAGGGGGAGGAGGAAATGAAAGGTATGATAGGGAAGTTTGAAAAATACATAGTGAGGAAAGGGCTGGAGGTCAATACGGGGAAGACGAAAGTGATGAGATGCAGAGCAGGGGGAGGAAGGAAAAAGAAAATGAAGTGGTGGTGGATGGGGAAGGAGATAGGGGAGGTGTCGAGATATAAATACTTGGGATACGTGGTGAGGGCAGATGGAGGGCAGAGTGATCAGGTGGAGGATAGAGTGGGAAGGGCGGCGAAGGCGATGGGCCAGGTGTGGGGAATTGGGAAAAGGATGTTTGGGAATGACTGGGGCAGAAGGCTGTGGCTTTTCGACAAGCTGGTGTGGCCGGTCCTGAGCTATGGGGTGGAGATATGGGGTTGGAGAGAAAGGGAGGCGGTGGAGCAGCTGCACGAAAGATTCATGAGGTGGGTGCTGGGGGTCTCGAGGAGGGTGCCGGGTTATCAGCTAAGAGAGGAACTGCAGAGGGACGCGCTAAGGGGAAGGGCAGGGATGAGGGCATGGGGTTTTGAGAAGAAGCTGGAAGAGGGAGGGGGAGGAGAGTTAGCCAGAAGGTGCAGGGCGGAGATTGGGAGAAGGGTGAGGGCGGGAAGGGGAAGTGAAGGATGGGAGGGGGAGAGGAGGAAGTTCTACGAGGAGAAGGGGTGGAGTGAAGCGGAGGTGGAGAGAATGTGGGGGGGAGGGGAAATGAGAGGGGAGGAATTAGTGAACAGAGAAAGGAGAATGCAGGAAGTCGATAGGTGGAAAAGAGTGGTGGAGACGAGGGGGAACAAAGAATATAAATACGTGAAAGGTAGGGGGGTGCCGGGGTATCTAAAGAGGGGGTGGGAGGAAGGGAGATGGCAAAGAATGGCAAGGTTCAGGTTAGGGGAGGAAATGAGGGGGACATTGTACTGGGAGGAGGAGGAAAGAAGGATGTGCAGGAAGTGTGGAGTGGCGGAAGAGACGTGGGAGCATGTATGGGAGGAGTGCACGGGATAGGGCAGGGATCGGGGCTGGCAGGAGATGAGGGAAAAGGTGCTGGGAGATGACGGGGAGGGGGAGGGGTGGCTGGAGAAGCTGGTGGAATGGAGAGGAAGTTAAAGGGTGGGATAGGAAAGGGGAGAGGAAGTATAGGCATGTGCAGCGGAAACGGAGGTCTGGGTATGAGTGAGGATGGATGAGTGGCAGGTGAATGGTGCGATAGGCCGATCAAGTGAAGCGAAGCTCTCTCTCTCTCTCTCGAGTGTGTGCAATAGTATGTAAGAGATAGATGATAAGTAGAATAAGTTTTAAGATAAGTGGAAAAATGTATAGCGGAGCGGAAGTCCGCAATGTACTCCGCAAGCGGAATAAACACATTATTATTTATTTAAATATTTAATTAAATATAAATTTAATATTAATATTTTATTATTATTATTAGATTTTATTAATTAATTTCAAAAATTAAAATTTCTATAATTTCAAAAATTAAAATTTCTATAATTTCAAAAATTAAAATTTCTATAATTTCAAAAATTAAAATTTTGATGATTTTCAAAATTAATATTATTTATTATTAAATAATATTAAAATTATTTAATATAATTTAAATAATTTACTAAAAAAAAAATTAAACAATATAATATTTTAAAATTTAAATTATTTTAAATACAAAACTTTAAATACTTGAGTTTTTGAAAAAATAATTATTGACAATTAAAAAATTTTTTTTCAATATTTGTTTTATTTTCAATAATAATTAAAAAAACAAAAAAAAATACTAAAATTTTGAAAGAAATTAAAACAAATTCGTAAGAACGCTTTCAAATCTTTGGGAATGGAAATGACAATAATACTAAGATTTTGAAAGAAATTAGAACAAATTCGTAAGAACGCTTTCAAATCTTTGAGAATAGAAATAACAATAATACTGAGATTTTGAAAGAAATTAGAACAAATTCGTAAGAACGCTTTCAAATCTTTAGGAATAGAAATGACAATAATACTAAAATTTTGAAAGAAATTAGAACGAATTCGTGAGAACGCTTTCAAATCTTTGGAAAAGAAATGACAATAATACTGAAATTTTTAAAAAAATTAGAACAAATTCGTAAGAACGCTTTCAAATCTTTGGGAATAGAAATGACAACAATACTGAGATTTTGAAAGAAGATAGAACAAATTTGTAAGAACGCTATCAAATCTTTGGGAATAGAAACAAAATTCAAATTTTTTGACCAAACGGTTCGTCCGTCAGAACGGTTTGAAAACGCTATGACGTCATAAAACCGGCATATTCGAGTATATAAGAGTGCGGTAGGCCTCGCGCTGGGTTTTTCTTTTCCTTTTATTTAAACTTTTCTTTTATTTTTCTTTTAATACTTGGCGTCGAGCCGCTACCGCGTCTCTTGATATCATAAAATGTGTAACATTTATTTCTCCAGATCGGAAAAGTACTGAAGGTTCCCGACGACACGGAATTGCGGAGGAAATTGCGTCACCTGTGGGGGGCGGGCAATTTACGGTCGACAGTAGAAAAATTGTTAGATGGAAATCGATGTAAATCGAGCGAAGAGAACCGTAATGTTTCGGTTACAAGTAACCGCGAGAAAAATAAACAGTTCTTGTCTCCGAAAATCGTCAACAGTCAGGGCGAGAATGACCGGCGTTAACGATTGGTATCCATAAATAATATTTAGTTTAAGGTGATTGACGTTATCGGAGATAGGAACTGTTTGTTTAGATGTTTTTCGTACTTCTTACGCGGTAATGAAGACTTGCATGGTATTATTAGGGAACGAGTTGTAAAAGACACGGTTGACAAATGGGAAAATCAGGTAAATTTTTTAAGTAGTACGTGCGAGGGTACAGTCTATAGCAGTGCACGAGTTTACTTACAGTAATATAATGGGCGCTGAAAAGACCTATGGTACCGAGTACGAATTGGGTGTTTTCATGGGATTTTACCAAGTCAATGTAACTATGTACCGTGAACGGGTGATTGGTGACATCGTCAAAGTACAGACATTTCCATGCGACGGAAGAGGTAATGGTAGAGTCTTCAATATTATGTTTACCGGCGCCCAACGCAATGGTCACTGGGTGGTACTGGAAAAGACAAGCGATGGTACGAAAGCGCTTTGCAATGGTAATACGGAAATTGTGGGAACGGAGACTAAAGTACGGAGACTAAAGTACAAGAAAATAGCGGGACGGAAAGTTCCATCGACGATGATTTGATTGAGATGCAAACCGGGATGAAACAATCATAGAACAGCCGCGACGCAAAAGTCGATCGAACAAGTACTGAAGTAAACGTAAACGATGATGTGGAAAGTACCATTGTCGATAATTTTGTCGAATTGCAAGCGGGAATAGAGGAATCGCAGAACGGCCACGATGAAAAAATAGCTGTTGAATGTTTAGACTCTTTGAACAGAGTAACAAAAAGAGCCTGCTACGAACAAAGTAACGTTTTTGAAAAGAAAGACACAAAAGATGTTTTACGTACAACATCGACAGCGAGGTGTCCCGTGAGTCGGAATGTGACGTATTTTCCGATTCAACCGACACTGCAAGTATTTACAATCTTCGTCGGTGAAGAAAATTATTTATTTACAAATGGTAATAAGCGTTGTGAAGGAAACAGAAATTGGAGCGCTTTGGACAGCAAATATGATGAACCCACTGAGGGCAAGAAGCGGAATAAAAGTGCCGCGCCGAACAATTCGAAGCAAAAGAAAAAGGTAGAATATACAATAACGATTGCTACTCTTGAAATAGCATCGACGGAAATGAAAACGGAATGTGGGCGCTTAAGCAGTCATAGAGTTAGGACAATGATCGGAAAAGCAATAGTGTACAATCGAACTGCACGTTCATGCTTAGCTTCCGCGGAAGCATCCGAGCGAACCACAGAGATATCGTAACTTACGCGGTATGCAAGCTATCACCTCACGATCAGCACTACCGCTTTCAAATCTGTAACCCGGAAAGGTCGGTCGTGGAAATGATCACAAAAAGTGATGCTGATTTGACGATTGTGCACGAAAGAAATAAAGACGACTAAGTTTTTAAAGTAGTGAAGGGCAAAGATTGAAGAAAACGGTGCATTGGATTAAAAAACCGAAGTGCAGTAGACTATTTGGCCGAGTTGCAGATGAAGACGGATGAAGGATTGATGGAGGACGGACATAATCAAGATTTGTGCAACATTCAAACAGCTTAGAAAATAACATCAGAAGAACAGTGTCAAGAGCGGTTGAGTTAAAAATGTAAGGACCTCTCCGACCTGATGGACCTGTGCGTCCAGCATGCGATTAGAAAAGATCCGTTTTTGAGGAGGGCTGCTATACCTTTATTTGCATACATGTATACGGAAGAAGATTTGAGGGTTGCAATAAAAGAAGGTGAACTCATTATACATTTCGATACTACCGGATCGATAACCCGAAAACCACAAAACTATGATTGCAAGATGCTATATCATTATGCCATGTTAGTCAAGCTAGATACGGCGGCAGTGTTGCATATGGCTCAGATGATAACGTCCGAGCACGGAGTTTCTTCGGTAGGTGCCTGCTTGAGGGAATTTAGGCTTTTCGTGAAAAAAAACAACAAATAAGTCGCCACTTGCGAAAGCTGTTGTCGTAGATTGGTCTTGGGCACTAATCAAATCGCTCATACGGGAGTGGAATCATATGTCCGTGAGCGAATATCTCGAATGCACGTTCAAAAGTCGTGAGATGCAAGAATGTAAAAATGATTTGCTTAAAGGAATAACTTGAAGAAATAAGAAAATAAGATATGTTTCGCACACTTTATGAAAATCGTCGCAAGGGCTATCTATGACGAGTAGAAAAAGCCAGGAGAACGAAGAAACGCGAGATATGGATGATACAGGAACAGATAAAGAAACACTATTTGATGAAGATGACAACGATGATAGTGTTTACAGAAGGTCACCATTTTATTGGAAGTACAATAAAATGATGATTGTGTTGCAGGATAAAATAGAAAGGAAAAAAGCTCGATGAAATGAATGGGAAACCTACCGTTAAGAACGAATATTTCTCACCGGAATTCATGGATCACGTGGTTAGAAAATGGATGCCTTACCTTTTATTCTGGAGCGCTTTAGACTCCAGCGTCTCAAGATTCACAATGCATACGTCGAAAGTGCACACAAAGTTATTAAAGAGTCGGTATTTAAGAATAAGACCGGAACATCAATAGCTGATTGCGTACGAAGATTGGAGATGGAACGACAAAAGACGATTGCTGAAATATATTTAAACGCACAAGGGATTAAAGGCACAAAGACGTCACGTGGAAAACCGAAATATTCACAAACTGTCGATGATCCAATGGTGGCAGAAACTTGGCAAAAAAAGAAAAGTAAGAGAAGGCCTAATGACGGTTATGAGTGTGGCAAACTGCTGAGTAAACTGGGTGCCACAGCCATGCAGGACGAAGGAAATATTATTGAGGGAGAAAAGGAAAATGTGTCCAAGAGTAAAGAACCATCGATGTCATCAGAATGGAATAACAAAGAAAACACTGGAAGTGCGACCAGCAGAGACGGAGCGTTACCGAAATCCAAGAAAAATGATGATCACCCGGTTAAAGAAACGTGGAAAAAGAAAAAATCAAAACCAGAACGTTGCAATGACAATGAGCTTGCAAAGTTTTTGCAGAAATTGGACTCTGGAGAAACGAAGAGTAGAGCAGGACATGATGATCAACAAAAAGGAGGGGTATGTGATACTAAAGTATTGTGTTTACCATCAGAGTTGAGTAACGAAGACGTCAGAGAGATGAATGGTATAAATAACGGAGAAGAGGTGGCAATAGAAGATGATGCATCTCATGATGCATCTCAGAGGGATGTAAGATTACTATTTTCAGTTTCTTGTTTTGTGTCAAAGACTCTGCGCACATGAAAGTCAAACACATAAAAAAATAAAGAAACGATGGATAAAGAATGAAACCACTCAAATATATCGCATAACCAGTCAAAGAAATAAATGATGTATTCGCACTTGAAATATACACGGTTAATCTTTTCGTTATTTTAATAAATCTTTTCGTTTTTCTTTATAAATCGCGACGTACCATACACTCACACACGCTCACAAGATCATTCGTCCGCACACATGCATATTCATAATTGTTCAGTTTTTTGTTTCTTATTTGGTGGGATAGACGGTGTCACGATGCACTTATCTTTTTCTTTTCCTTTTGATGTGGTCCCACGATGGCCCTTTCGCTCCGAAAGGCCCGTTCTTCACGTTGGTCGATCAATATTGTTGGATGAGTCGAAGACGCCGATGATAGAGTGGTGATACGTAGTTAACCAGGCTGGATAGCATGCAGGCAATTCGGCATTTATTTGAAAGTTTGACTTCCTCGGCGGTTCCAGAGCGAAAGAGGACGATCTTTCGCAGCGACAAACGGCGATGGTACGATTATTCCGAGACGTAGTGGGAGAATTCGATAATGTGCTCGATAATCGAGGCATCGATCACGCGGTCGATATAACCCACGAATAATAACTTTTCGATACGATTCTTACAGGGGAAACAACGGAGTGGAATGGTTTTTCAACGGCTTAGAAACGGCGTGAGAGACGTGAATTATTACATGAAGTCCAAATCAAATTTGATGACAATCGGCCATTATCAAACGAATAAGTCACTGACAGTTGAAGCATTTCAAATGACGGCCGGTCAGTTTGAAACACTACGCTACAATGGATGGATTAATGGAATGGTTATTGATTCGTATATCGCTGCAAATATTGATGAATGGACGGACGTTGTGTTCATCCCCACCGACGACACGAAAGTTGTCATTTGTAAAGACGATGGTACAAGATCCAAAATCAAGGGAAGAGCAATTTCCAAAACACGCAAACCAATCGTTGGTAGACTACTGATGCCTCATTCATTTGAAGGCCATTGGCGGTTACTGGCAGTAGATGCTGAACAAAAACTTGTCACGTTACTAGATCCATATAAAACCGCGAAAGATGATGAACGCGTTATGAGAGACTTGAAAAGCTTTCTACGGGCTTGCAAAGAACACACACCATTGCACAATCTTAGAAATGTTGATTGGGAAATTCGCGACATTTCCAATCGTGTCTATCAGCCTGCGGACAATGAAAGTAATTGTGGAGTTTTCATAACGTACTATATGAAATATTTGGGTGAAGGAAGCCGATCGCAGCCGAACGATCCAGTTACCTACCGTCGGTTCATTGCTCATGACTTGCTACTGAAATCAGAAGACGTTAGAAAAGTATGTTTACATTGCTTTTCACCTATAAAGAAGGTTGAAGTAAGGTGGAAGATATGCGAACGAAATAGCCACAAAGCTTGCGTATTCAAATCTCATTTGATAACGGATGATGAAGACGATGCTTTCAAGATCGTGAAGCGAAGAGAGTAGCGCTGTATTTATAGGAGACGGTCTCCCATCCAGCGCAACCAATAGTGCGAGTAGCGTTCCAGAAGTAGGGGTCATACCGACAAAAACGACCGTGGTGACATCTCTGCTTAGCGTTTGCAACTAAGCCCTAACGTTAGGCTAGGTTCTCGAGCCCTAGTGTTTTTTCGGACAATCTCCACCCTACCGGCACCTTGACTGAATGTAAGTGAATCGCTGTTTATATTTATATTGTTTATATTAAGGTTATCTGTCGATTGTTCGGTCGGCAAAAATCCTGCTGCACGGTTTATTCCAAACAGCTCGATATTTGAAAGAAAATATGAGTTACACGCTATTCTTATTTCATCAGAGAACAAGGTGTAACTATTATTTTCCTCGAAAAATCAAGCATGTCCGAGAAAACCGTGCATCCAATTTGCAGCTATCTCTCTCGCACTCACGCAACTGATGGATCACCTTAAGGAAATGAATTTTTTCCAATCGTCTTTAGGTTATGTAACAAAGAACGTTCTGACTATCATAGCTGCTCGATTGATTCCGTTCCCGACTCAGAACCCAGCATTTTTCCTATCATTTTCAATACGATATTGGGTAGTCTGCGATCGAAATACTTACCGATGACACTGTTTTATTGACTCCTTCCCAGAGGACCGCGTTGAACCTGAAATTGATAAAAAAATTTGATATTGGGTAATCTGCGATTGAAATACTTACCGATGACACTGTTTCGTTGACTCCTTCCCCGAGGACCGCGTTGAATCTGAAATTGATAAAAAGATTAGATATTGTATTATTCGAAATTATTCGAAAAAAATAATAATTCCCCCAGCAGACAGATCACTTTTATCGAAACTCCTTTCTTTTTTTAATCCTTTAAATTTGGATTCTGCATATAATTTTCTTATATGCAGAAAAGTAGATCATTTTCTTTGAAAAGCGGATTTTGAAAAATTTGCTATTTTTCCAAATGGTTTTACAGTTTCAACGATTCTTTATTACTAGTATTTGAAATTTTGAATTTAATGATAAGAGTTTGGGGCCGACTTCACGGAGGTTCATTGTTGTCCTCTGATTGGCCGTTGCCGTTAGTCCCTTCGTCCGTTATGACAGTTACTCCCATGCTCAGCACTTGCGGTACGGATGCTTGAGTCTCCTGGATTCCTAAAGTTTTAGTTTTTAATGTTAATTATAATCAAACAAACACCGCCAAACGACCATCAAACGAATAGCGTTGAAAAAAATCGAAAAAGTCGAATGAGGGGGGCTAAGTTGGAGTAGCCGAAAACGGGCATTAAAAATAATCCTTATCGATTTATATGACTAACTTCAGGGAGGTGCGACTTTGGCCACTGCGCGCGGCGTATGCGTTTGTGCGGCGGGCTGTCTTCTCTGCATGGTCTATCGGTGCTCGCTCGTCCGATTGATTATTTATTTCCGTTGCGTTTTGCCATCGTTGCTGCAACTTCCGACTGACTATGGCCCTCTTGAAGAAGGGTAACAATGCGAGCCACATCTGTGGCATTCAAGTGTCGACGTGGCATGTCGAAGAATGATTTCGAAACAAACTGTATGTCCTTGTTCAGAAACTCAAGTACAAGATTTAGACTTGAAAGTGAGGAGAGTCAATGAATAACGTTGTAATTTCTCTTACACCGACCATGCAACCTCCACATGGTACGCTTTGGGTTAAGCTAATGCCGGCGGTAAATGACAGCGTTGAAGAAGAATCAAAATTTTTTTTCACAATAGTGTTGTTGTGAAAAGTTGTGAAAAGTTGTGAAGAAGCTGAGGAAAAAAATTTATGAAATTTTTTTTTTTCGTGTCGAAAAAAAAAAATTCGGAAAAAATTTTTTGTTCAGATTTTTATCAAAATTCAATGCTATTCATCCAAGAAATATGGATTGTCGTAAAAAGAAACGTTCTGAAGTTGAAAGAACGAATAAAAATTGAAAAATTGCTCGTTATGATGACTTTCGGCAGAAACGAGAGATTTGAACATTTGGGGCACTAAGAAAAAAAAATCGTAGCACTTTTAAATTTTCAGGGTTTTTTCAGGACACTTCGAGGTTGAAAAATTACCGACGATATCCTTCGTTTACCCATTATATCCAACGTTATACAAAATTATCCAAATATCCTTTAATTAACCATTTTTCACTTTTTTCTTCTGTCAACATTATCACTTCGGAACATTTCATTTCATGGATAACGTTCAACATCGTTTTATAGAGAATCATTTGCAGTTTACAGAACCCTCCTTCCATTTTCTGTACGACCATTATTCCCTGAGTAATCAATCACCAAAGTCAAAAATGACTTTTTTGCTTTGATCGACGATAACTCTGTGAGAAAAAATCGTACAGAGCTCGCGAGCAGGTCAAATTAAAGGAAATTAAATTTTCTAAAAGACCATTATGAAAAAAATACTTGAAAAAATTTTTTGAAGCCCGTGCACCGTTTTGAAAGGCGAAAAAAATTTGACAAATTTTTTTTTTGATGGTTTTCTCGGAATTACTCATGATCCGCTCAAGTCAAGAAAATTTTGAGCACAGCTCCGGAAACTTGATACTTAGAGCTACAATTTGCTTTTTTTTTAATTTTCTGTGCGATCATTTTCCTCCGAATTACAGTCAGTTGAAAATCACCTAAAAATTTGAAATTTTTTCAATATCCTTTAATTGTTGTGCCTAGTGTATTTATTAGTCACCAGCAACAACGCTGTGCAAAGAACTCCGACGTTTGGTACAGTAAAAAAGTACAAATAACCTGCACGTGTCATTTTTCATTTTCATTTTTCAGCGCATGCGACGGTTGGAAACGAATGTTCCCGAGGAAGTTGCATGCCACTGGATTCAATCCTAAGTAAACTCAACCACTGAAGGCGATAATTTCTAACGAAACGTGTTATAAAGCAATGTGAATCTGGAAAATTCGAGAAGCCTCAGAAAGTGAGCTTGGTCATTCTTCGACCAATTGTGGCAGAAGTATGGAAAGACGGGTCTAAAAAAGGGAAATACTTGAGCATACAAAGATTTTTAATGGATCACATCGAAGAACATCTTCAAAACATCCAAGGTTAATGCTACTGAACAAAAATTGAATATTGGCAAAACAATGATTGAAATACTTACCAATGAAATAGTTTTTTTGACTCTTCTCCAGAGGAACGCATCGGATCTGAAAATAATGAAAGAAATTGAATATTGATAAATCTGTGTTTGAAATACTTACCAATAACATTGTTTTGTTCATTTCTCTCTAGAGTAGCGCGTTGAACCTGAAAATGATAAGAATAATTGAATATTAGAAAAATAATAACTGAAATACTTACCGAGGGAACAGTTTTGATGATTTCTTTCTATGTCAAACTCAAATGAGATGTATTCTTTTTTGTTTTCAGTATTGAAAGAAAATCCCAAAGCCCAGGTCTATCACAAATATGAATTAGAAACCAATCTGAATTACAAAAGGCTCAACGAAATCTGTTTCAAGTTTCTGAGATATTTACGAAACCCAGAAACACGAATCCCGGCGGATGTTGTGGATGAAATAACTAAATGTTACTGTGGTGAATCAAATGCTTCGCTTCGGTCCATCATCGGTCAAGAAAACTCGTAAATGAAAAGCCGATGTTGACGAAGAAAGGAGTACAAAATATTTCACGTGTAGATTATGCAAAAGAAATACTGATGCCTGAGAAGATAGAAAGAGAGAGAGAGAGAGAGAGAGAGAGAGAGAGCTACTACAATGAGAGCTTATTTGGGAACGAAAATAAAACCAATGTTTGAAAAAATGACAAACTGGGAAAAAAGCAAGTGACAAGAGAAAAACATGTAGTCGGTGAAAATATCACACAGAAAATGATGGAAGTGTGATTATGAACGTTAAAACGAAATGGGCGTGATGCTGAGCAATCTTTCAGTCAGACTCGTCAGCGGCATTTCGCCGGCAGTGTCGTGCCAATTTACAGTCCAGTAAACAAGAAAGTGGAACAACACGGTAATTGACAAGAGGAAAAAAGATGATGCATGCTTTATAAAAGGAGGGTCGAACAAAATATGACCATAGTTTTCCGTTTAGTTTAGCGGAAAGGGCGTCATTGGCGTCAGGTTTTTAGAAGAGTAAATAACGATTTTGTTTAAAAAAAACTTCGTTTCCGTGAACGTGATTCGTGGATATCATGCTACTCTTGTATCGGCCCTGATAGCAACGTTCAAAATCTATAACGTCAGACTGCTACATAGCGGCGCTGTAACGTACATGAGAAAATAGGACTCTTTGCCCTGTTTTCTTTATTCCATTTAATCAGCGAAACTATATTTTTATCATTTTTCTCAAAAAGGAAGTACACGTATTGAAACGGCACTCTTTCTTTTCACCCATAAACCATCTCATTTGAACTGCGCGCCATGCGAGCCAGCACTTAGCCACTCGACGCGACTCTGTGGTAAGGCCTTGAAGCGACTCATTAATATAGAAAATTCCTTTTTCCTCATAAATTTCACACATTTTGATGTTCTGACAGACACTTCAATTAACTTTCACACAAAACATACCAAAACAAACAAAAACAAGTTAAAATTAAATATGAAAACAAAATTTGAGAGAGTCCAGGTAGTAAATTTAAGTATAAGTCTAATTACGCGTCGGATCCAATGGGAATGACCAATCTCGAAACAGGGTTTGGATCCAAGAGGAAGAATGCTCTAAATCGCTCACAAATTATTAATTTATTATGTTTAAACGGAAAATTTGCTTCATTTTATTTAAAAAAGGATAAAAACGAACCCTATGCATTGAAAACATTTATTTTGTTATAAAATTATTATTTTTCACACGAGCAATGGAAATCAGCCTTAAGCCCCTTCAGTCACGTTGCGGAGGGAGATCAGCTGACCAATACGAGAATTTAGAGACCAAAACTTTGGTTCGAGATTAATTCTCCGGGCCAATCCGAATTCGAGATATTTTTAGAACGTATTATTATCATTATTCCTTTGTTTGGATCAGTATAAAAGGCCGTGTGAAGCAGCAACAGCAGCTCATTCTTGAATCACCTCTCGCTTCAAGTACAGAGGTAGTGACTCTGGAAAACAAGCTATTAAAACAATAAACCTACATTTGTCCGAATTTCACGCCGGGAGGGAGGGGACTGTGCGGTTTCGTTCGGTCTGCAGATTCGAGGGTGAAATTCCTATCCACTCACACTAAGGGGGGAGGGACCTGTGCGGGTTCGTACGGGTTGCAGATTCCTGGTGTGAGAGCCTATTTCCTTCGTCCATAAGTGAGAGGGAGGTGACTGTGCGGTTTCGTACGGTCTGAAGAGTCTCGAATTTGGATTCCTTTACTCCTATACTAAAGAGGGAGGGGATGGTGCGATTTCCTATTGTCTGCAAATTCTTGGTATAGGACTCTTTCCACTCACCTGATAAAATCTGTTCGTTGGAGAAAAGCAAATTCATGTAAGCAAATAATGAAAGGGTAGTGCATGTAAACGTCTTACCGGATCCCCCCTGGCCCGTCGATATAGAAACAAGTTTGCTTATCGTTGTTATTGTCTATCACACTCAAGACCACATCACCGAATCCCTTTCAATTTTTACAAACTGAGCAGGAGAGATATCTCTTTCATCGTCGTCCGATATCTCTATTTGCTCCATTGTTGGGAATCGTGATATATTTGAGTCTTCATTTATAAGCATGCGAGCGATTTGGGAATACGCCTTTTTTTGAGCTCGTTGCATGCCGATATGTCTCGCATAATCCTCTGACAATTTTTCTTCAATTCATCCCAAAGCTTCTCAGGATGAATCGGCTGACAGTGAACCAGTATTCTTACGAATAATCTTCGGAGTAACCCAGGCATCATCCAAATAGCAACTTCTTACATTGCTCTCTTCCACTCGTCGTCGTCTTCGATCAAACCTAAAGCTAAACATGTCGCGATGAAAGTTTCGCAAACTTGGCCATTAATAGTCCTCAAATCATCAAAACTCTTGGCTCAAGAGTATAACCTTCAGCAAAAGTAACCGTAGATGAAATAATTCAGTTTGTGCAGGACTCACCGAATACATTCGTCCGAACGCGTCATGTCTACGCTGTCGTCTTTCCCACCTACAAACTGTTTGTCCATCAACTTTTGATCTTTTAAACACATAATGTGATGGAATGTCGGGATATATAAATTGTCTCGCAAATGCATCGCACAAATTTAACGCGAAATAATCGTTTAGCATACCTATCCGACTCATAGCATTCCTTATTCCATCATTGTTCATGTCTACCGGAATTGTCACATTATGATCGTTGGGTAAATGTACCGGAAGGTCTATCACAGGATGGCTTTTCTCTTGCATTTTTTCATCACAAATACGCCAAATTGCCTCGTTTGGTCCTACGTAACGAGCTTTAACGTGATCTGTAACTTGATCGTGATTAATAACCCGTTCTTCGTTTTCCCCGTCTTCTCTGTTTGTTATCTGAATAGCAGCTGCATCATGTCCTTTGAAAATGTATTTGTACAAGTACTTTGGAGCTGTGACGCTTGTTACAATTTCTACATTTATATGGCAATTAAAAATGCGCAACAACGTCGGACAATAAGGTACGACCCATTGATTGTCAACGACGTGTCCTCCACGACGTTCGTATGAAGTTCCAGTATCTCTTCGACGATAGTGTGGATAAGCGTCCGCATGCATTGGGTTTCATTGCGGAATGGTTTTGGAAAGTGTTTGGAGCATTTTCCGTTCACTTCACACCATGCGCCACAAGGTCCATGAATCATATTCCCCATAACAATCCGATGCAAATCGGGATTTACATCTGGATCAGGAATTTCAGCAGATGTTATACGCGCGCTCCACGCGCCTATAGAAGCCGGTAACGTCGAATTTTCTACCTCGCCCGCCATAAAAAATTAATACGCATTCATTATATAATAAAACTCAAATATTTCTTGCGAACTCCTTTACCGCATATACTCCCGTGCATTAGAGTCCCAGAGTAGAGACGAATTGACTCGCGCACCAATCAGAAGCGAGGCGCTAAGCCGTTCGCCCACCACGCGACCACCGGCCAATCCTGCGCGACTGGCCGGCTATAAGTAGAGGCCCCCCGCAGAGCTTAAACTCACTTCTTCGCGAGGCAGCGTCCCGAGCAGGGACCTCCAGCCAACACTTTTTTACGGAGAGCGCGCCGAGCAGGTGCCTCCTGGGATCCGAGCTGTACAGATCTTCCAGAATAAAACTTCGATTTTAAGGTTGTTGTGGGGCCAACTCAAAATGCTACCACAGAGCTGAAATTATTTCTAGATATTGAAGAACCCTTTCCTGACCATCTTGTGGAATCTGAGGACGATTCACAGTACTGTTCTTGAAAAAAAAAATCGGAAAGTTGAGGTGTTTAATGCGCTTTTTACCCAACGCCTATGGAAAAATTCCGAACATTTTTTAGTCTACTAGATATACCTCCTGAAAAAATGCTACCACGGAATTAAAAAAATAGGTGTGGTTTGATGAGATATTGGACTAACTTTTGGTGCTTCCAAAATTAGGATTTACAGCACCGTTTTAAAGTTATTCGTGGGTTTTATCACGAATTTGCTTTAAAATCAGGTACACAAAATATAAGACTGTAGAAAGACGGCAACAGCGGAGACGGTACAAGTACTCGCTGCTTTACCTACATTCGGTAATTATGCACGAGACCATCATCACATTTGGTCGGAACAGAGGATATTATTTATTAGAATTCTTTAATCAACAGTATTTACTTACTATTAATTTGAGATTCGTGTGCAATAGCTATGATTTTCGAGAAATGTCAAGGAAAAAAAGAATTCAGTAAAAAAATAAAGAAAAAAATTGTAGCAAAATGATATAACATTCAAGAATGTTATCCAATTACATAAGAAATTTTGGAATATCGAAAATTTTTGAATGTTTTTTTTATCAGTTTTGGATTGAAAAGTATGAAAAATATTTGACAAAGTTGAAGAAAACGTTGCCGTATTGGGGTATACAATATTCACATAAAAAGTGTTCAATATTTGAAAATAAGTCTTTATTTAAAATTTTTCAAGAGATCAACAATTTATAACGTATCCGAAAATCACAGTTAGTTTTTTATTCTAAGTTTTGATAAAAATTCACGAATCACAGTCGCATAGAATAGAATAAAAAATCGCAATAAATAATTAATAGGAATGACGAACTCTTCCTCTAAGGTCATTCATAAAACGCTCTTCTGTCGATCATCTCTCAAGAGTTCCATAATTTCGTCAACAAAATCTACCAATTGATCGACCGTTGAACATCTATTTGTTATTCGAGGGTTGCCGTCGATGGGTTCGGTTAATAATGCTCGCACCCCGTCGATATTTTTAGAAGCGTAGGTATCGACTATTTTCGAAAAACTTATATTTGCGATTGCCATTTTTTTTATCATCGTATCCGACAAAACACTTCGCAGTGGAAGCAAACTTCGGGTAACGTTCCGTACTGTTTCCGATGCAATATTTTGTGCTATTATCGCTTCGAATGTTGTCATTTTGGATATGAGAAGGACATTCGTAATTTTCAAACGATGAGCCAACAGTTGTAGAACCTCTACATCTCGAAGTGCATTATGAGCTCCATCGTCGGAGAGGTTGAGAAATTCTACAGCCAAATCCGTTTGTTTACAACGATTTCTTCGATTGAGCAGTTGTCGTACGATCGGTAGAGTGTCTGCAAAACCTGCAATTACGCTTTTAAATTGCGTAATCATCGAGGTTTGGTTAATTGCATGAAGAAGTCGGACACTATAAAAAGAGCCATTATGTGCGGTCAGAACGCACGGTTTATTCTTTGCAATTAAAAATTGTAAAAAATTCTCTAATGCAGCTCGAAGCGGGAGCGATGGAACTCTTGCTCCATGCAAGAAGAGCTCTTTGTTGATTTTTACGAGACCGTTGACTGCCGATGCTGCAGGAGGGATGGGTTGTCTCGGAGTAACATAAGTATTGAAAAACTCCTTTTTGCACAGTGCTCCAATTTGCAGTATTTCGGCTGTCTTTGAAAAGCCGGACGTCTCCAAATCAAAAAATACAATCTCGTAACTGAGAGCATCTTCGGTTTCTAATTGTGTAGAACCAGATTGGAGTTCTTCATCGATCTCGCAAGGGTCGGGAAGCGCAAGTGCCGAGGTATCTAGGAGACCCATACCAGATTCGTATGTGATTCCTTCCTTAATCTCTTTTCGTGTTCTCAACAGAATTCGATATTTTTTTAAAAGATTCCGCCTGATTTTAAACGAATGGCTCTGGACTTTTGAGGCGCGAATTTTGTTGTATTTCGATACGATACGGTATCAATATATTTTGCAGTGTGCACTCCGCCTCGAATTCCCAACATATGTGTGACTTTTTTGATGTACGATTCACCCATGTTTTTATTAGCAATGACAGCTGCAAATCGATAATCGCTCGAAGCACTCGTGCTGTAGCATCGCGCCTTTGGTGCCTTACTAGCCATCATCGCATTCAAACTTTCATTGAGATTACTCGAAACGCCGTGTGCAAATTTATTCGAATTTTCAGCCAACTTATTGAATATCTCAACAAGATTTTTGTACAGCTTGGCGTCATGAAATCCGCCGGGAATCGTGCTGTGATCGTACATTTGTCGATTGTGCGTCGAAC
This sequence comes from Campoplex nolae, assembly GCA_037893425.1. Taxonomy (NCBI): domain Eukaryota; kingdom Metazoa; phylum Arthropoda; class Insecta; order Hymenoptera; family Ichneumonidae; genus Campoplex; species Campoplex nolae. Next base: position 56,865 of record JBBLXU010003573.1, on the reverse strand, counting down.
CGCACCAATCTCCACAATTTTTGTGTTCGTTAAAGGCATGGTGCGGGATTTGTTGAATTGCAGTAGCCACAGCTACACTGTTCCCTTTATTTTGCGCTATAGCGTACGAAAAGCACCGGTGTAAATAAACGATCGCTTCGCTCGTCAGTTCCTTATGCTGCTTTTGTATGCTGTATAATTTTTTCGTGACACCTTTCGAAGTGTGGTTGGTATCCGACAATTTGACGATTGGATGACTGCTTGAGCTACGTATCCGAGCAATAGTGGAACTATCGTCGTCACTAATGAAAACTCCTATTTCGCATGCATTTTTCTTCAATATCGAGCTGTGATTGACGAGTTGATTCGCCAGATCGTTCTCCATATTCTTGGCGCTACCCGCGTAGTTCAATCTGCAGTCATGAGTGTCTGGAGAATGGCCCAAATCACACAATCGACATTTTCGATTCCGTATGCCATAATCCAATACTTTTTTTGTATTATAGCCAATAAGAGCTCCGTATCCGTTAAGGCTATCGTAGGTTCGACCGGTCCCTCTCTTACTCCAGCCCATGTCGAACGACACAATCACCCGAACTATATTTTTCGCATCTTCTGATAATTCATGGGTTATAATGAAGTCGGTTCCCAGTTCGTTTGGCCTGTGGGAAATTGGGAGAAAAAAACCAAAAAATGTTTACAGAAGCAAAAAATTTGCATGTCATTGTAGGGTATAAAAGATTTTTTATTTGATCAATTGTACATATCTCATTGTAAATATTATTTTATTTTCAAAATTGTATATATCTTATTGTTGATATTGTATATATTTTAATCTAAAAATTGTATATATCTTATTGTAAATATTCTAGATACTTAGTAGATTTTAAATTTAGTAGATAAATCGATTTTTCATTCTACATCTCTTACATCTTTATTTTGATCTTATTGTGAATATTGTATATATTTTTTTGGATTCATTATCAATTTTTGAGGATATATATATGTAAATATTTCGTTGTCGTTCTAACGTAAAATCAAATATAAAAAAAAATATTCATCATTTTTTTCTACTGAAAAGTGGCTTTACAAATCGTATGTATTAATAAATAGATTGTTTTCTTGTATATTCAATGAAATATGGATCCCTATGATTGATTGTATATTTGTATGTATTGTGACGTGGTACTTTTGTCCACGTCACGAAAAATACAGAGATTGGCACGGCACAGAGGAAAACGTTGGGTTTCGACGAATTCCTCTCGAGAAAATGTAAAAGGAGTCAAATGCGAGCGTATTTCCTTGTATTAATTTTATTTTTATTTTATTATTTTATTTTATGCGAGCGAACGACGGTTTCAAATCATCAAGGACAGAACATCCAAACATCGAGAATATTCTGGCCGTCGATATTTTCGTCATATCATCGAAAGGGAAGGCATAGGTCGTCAAGGTCAGTCAGAGTTGTCATCGATGGAGCGCGAATATCGAGAGAGGGGTCGCTAGCTCAAAGCCCTCACCCTGAGCTGTCTGATCTCAAGCGGTGCGTCAAGCAGCATCGGGAATCTTCGGGAAGTCTCGGTTGGCACGAATCAACTGTCGCCAACGCCCTGAAAATTTGAATTTGCGAGAAAATGGGGGTGAATTGCGAGAACTTTCGAGAAAAGTTTAGATTCCATGAGTAGGCGAAGGGTGGAGGGGTTAGGACCCGAATTCTATAAAACCACGTTTCCGTAATCGTTCGGGGACTTTTTCGCATCGAACCTCAACGGAACCTGACGTTTTCTGACGAGCCGTCGCCAACCCTGTACAAGAAAACGACGTAGCCGGAATTATCGAGTGGAATCATCCGTGGTCTTTTTCCGGATTTCCATCTTCTGAAACTATAGCGGTGAGCCGTCGTCTCGCTTTCATTTTGTTCTTATTGTGTTTTTGTTTTTGTAAAAAGAGCTCTTAAAACTATCGAAATATCGTATTAAATGAGCGATATTGTTTTGGGGTACGTTCGCGTTTGAAAGAATTGTTTAATTATATTAACGTCATTTCACGGTGTAAAATCTACCGTATTTTCCGTTGGGTTAATTAGAATTGCCGAGAGGAATTCGATTTTCATTTTTATTCGTTCGACGAGAGTCCTTAGAGTAAGAAATTAAGAAAATATTCAATTCCAATCTTTTCGAAATAAAAGAAATTATTAGAGCAAGTCTCTTGTAATTTTTACTTGTATAATTTTCGATTGGAATTGGATCATAAAAAATTTATTATTTAATTCAGACGAATTTTTGACGGAGACAATTAAACCTGATTTTATATCATAACTTCGATAAAAGTGATCTTTCATTTAAATTGTAAATTTTGCGACAATATAAAATTGTAATTTATCATTCTCGAGAAAAACGAGACCAATGTTATATTTTTCCGGAAACCAATAATTTATTGTTAAAAATTTCATTCATTTAATTTAATTGTTAAATAAACTCAGACTTGTAATTCCGGATATCGTGTGCTTTCATGTGAATTTATCTCGTATTTTACCATAATCCCGCCCCTCTACCAAATTGGTTCCAAACTACAGCTACGACCGGGAAAACCTATTCTTTCGTTCTCGATAATTTCAAAATAAAATTTGTCTAAGTTCATCTTAGGCTGGCGTCCAGGAGATTCTCGAGATCGGAATATTTTGTGCGACTCACGGGAAAAGTCGTTACAGTATGTAAATAGTATCCCTTAATCTCCGAGGTCTATCTCTATGGGAATATTTTATAACATAAATATTCTATTCTATTATTATTTCTACGATGTAAATATATAATTTAATCATGTTTGAGGTTTTTGTGACTGTGGCATTGATGGCAACAGTACATGATTGAAACTCAATTTTTGTTTTGCAGAATCTTTAGACGTTGCTTTGTGCTGCTTCAAATATAGAATCGATGATTATTTACAGCATCTTCTGGAGCTCCGCTGCATTCTCCACCGTCAGCTGTTTTTCTAAAATCAGTGCCTCCTCACAGGATTCCTTCGCTGCCATCTCAATGCATGAGCCAACCTCTTGCTCATACCGCTTGAATAAATGAGAATCTACTGTTGGTACATCCAAGCAACTCAAAAGTTTGTTTACATGAGTATTGCCGATTCCACTGTGCAAAGCCCCTGAAAAACAATCAAATTCACGCTATCGGCTATATGTTCAGAGGTTTTATCATTAAAATGAGATAAATGTTCTCATACAACTATAGATTTTAAAGTTCACCATATCAAGAGATGCGAAAGCAGTTTGCGGAAACAAATTGAAAAGAAAAATCATAAAATGTCTTTCGGGTGCTGTAATATTATGCACTCAAAGGCGGTGATTTTTCAAACATTCTATTTATTTAGATATGCGACGTTTCGATTACTCACCGAGAACAACTTTAGAATTAACGTCGTAAAATACGTCCTTTCGCTTGATAAAAGTACCGACGTGTTGGCTGCTAGTTGGTACACGATTCTCAAACAGACAATTCTCACAGCGTATGCAGAATACAGATGCCAATCCTCGTTTATTTTCTTTTTCGATATTGTCCAAAGATAAATATGTGGTACACAATGAGCATTTCATGTGACGAATGAAAGTGCTCATATCGATGATTCGACTTCCCTCAATTTTTGGAATGGGGTTTTGCGATTCGTCTTCTATATTTTTGCGTAGTTTTTTTTATCTATTTTTTCCACTTTCTACTTGAGCGCATCGCTTTTTATACATAGCCTCACTGCACACTTTTCCTTTCCAACGGAAGAATTTATTTTTATCCGGACCGATATTCATTTTTGACAGCGGCGTCAACGTCTCATTTCGAGGTTATGAACACGCCGTGCATATCTGTAGCTTAGCGACACTGCCGCCAACCCGAACACTATCATATGATGAGATTTACGACGTTGCCAATTCGTGTCACGTAAATTGAGGTATAAAAAATTATAGAGAATTATTTCGTAAACTAATGGGAATATTTTCTATAATCATCAATTCGTTAAAAATACATATTTGTATGATCAGGCAAAAAAAATTGCCCAGAAACGTTAATTAAGTATGACGATTATTTCATTGCGCTGAGTTGGCAACGATCAATCGACCCCATGCATAAGCATAGGGCGCCCCCCTCGTACTTCACCCCCTACGGCTAGACCCCACAACAACCTTAAACTTATTTTCCTTTACTTGCTGCCTTATTCTTCTATCGCCATTTCTCGCCTACAACGGATCTCTAGACGAGCTCGAGATTAAGACGAGCTGAGAGACAAGAGCCACGAGAGCCACAAGAGCTAAGGAACATCGAAACAGTCTTTCTCAAGACTCAGGAGGAATCCTCGAAACAGTCTTTCTCAAGACTTACGTAGTAAAAATCTCACCACCCAACCTTCCTCTTCCCAACCGTGCTATCGAGTCAGCACAGAAATTCGGGTCCAGTAGCTGCAAAGCCTACTCGCAATTTCAAGGCTCGATAAACGGTCCGCAATCTTACAAACGCTCACACGAACTACTCGCTGGTCATACTAACTACTCTTCTCGAACATATCCGCTTCGTTCTTCACATCGGCGTGCATATCCTCAACTCTCTCTTCTCGAACCTATCCGCTTCGAACAAATTTCAAATCTCGCCGAATGCACGTGTTTCATCACCGTTGCTTTCTTTTCCGCTTCGTTCTCATTTTCGGTATTTCGCTGCTTCGTTACCGCTTACTTGCTATTTTTCAATTCGCGCCGCTTGCGTTCAAAATTATATTTATTTCGCTACTTATTTTATTACTTTTTTTTCATAATGCTGGTATTTCTTAATTTAACGTACGTTGTCTATCTCTCTTGAATGCGTTACACCGCAACTTGTAACACAGAGATGTATTGGTTGACTTTTTCTGGGGTTGATAATTTGTACTTTAATGTCACCAACAGATGAATATGCAATAGGCCACGCTTCTATGACTCAATTGTGTACACGAATGCATTTGATTCACCAAAGAAATTTTTTCGAACGATTAAATCGAGTAAATGTCTTTTCTTCATATCGAAAACACGGGCTGTGGGATCTGGTCTGTCGGATGGTTGCTAACCAGGAAGAAGGTTTTCCTTTATCTCGCGCTAGTTTGGATTGCAAGTCATCGTAATAAAGAGATCCGGTTTTCCGAATTTTCGTACGATTCCCATGGCATCCTGGTAGTGCTGCATCATATTTCGCGGTGAGCCACTAAATGTGGAGGGTAAGATGACTATTTTTCCGACCCGTGCATCTGCGGCGTGTGCAGTAGTATCTAGATAATCTACTAATCCTGAGTAAGTTTCAGCACGTATTTTTGCTTGGTTTTGTTTTATAAATTGTATGCGATCCTTCCGACTTTCACATAATTATCTACTGCTCACTGTTGAAAAAGACGTCTTCCCAGAAGAATGACATTCCCGTGATCGTTTTCGCGGATAGCCATCCGATATCTGGAGCAAGCTTCTCTGGATATTCGTTTCTGAGTATTATTTGTTCGTCTCAGATCTCGATGCCAGCCTTGAGTACCAAATGGGTAAAACAGTAGATACACCCAGGGTTCAACATTAGGATCCATAGTACTTACCGATTGTAGTATACGCGCATTTTTATAGCAAACAGTAACGTACGATTCCGGAATCTCTCCATCGGCAGTAGTCGAAAACACGGCCGCTACCTCATTACTTCGTTGAAAGTTGAATCTTCATTCTCCATTCCTGGTTTTAGAGTAAAAAGAAGCTGTAATTCGTCAGGTGGTTGTGTGGCGTCAGATCTATTGGTCTCTTGATCTCGAAATTCTTCCCCCATCATTACATATGATTGAGCAAAAACATTGTTTTCACGCATAATACGATCCAATAGTTCCAGAATGCTTGGATCAAGGGCATTGTTTTGTCTTTGTATAGAACTAACTGCTTCATGGGAATCTACTATGAACAACTGGCCGTAGGTTGGCAGTTCATTGGGCGGCGGGTGAAGGGCCGTATTTATTGGATAATAAATTTAACCTTGTATCTTGAAGCAGTACGGCCCAGGACGTTGTCCTTGAAAAATCATTAAATTTGCATTAAATGAAGCGAATAAAAAGGACGCGTTGCAGTTTCGAATTCGCTCGAAAAATATATTTGATTTTTCGTGAATTCCATTGAATAAAGAATATAATTCTGCTGGCATTTCTGGTAGGCATACCTCCACCATAGTGTTCTTGTACATTGTCAATAGACAATGTACATAGTGTTCTTGTACATTATCTATTGACACTGTATTGTCTATTGACATTGTCAATAGACAATGTACAAGAACACTAAAAAAGATCAAAAACTATGGGGCCGTCGACCTGGACATGAAAAATCTTGAAAACGTCGACCTAGTGCGCAAAAACTATGGGGCCGTCGACCTGGACATAAAAAATCTTCAAAACGTTGATCTAGGGAACAAATACCATGGGGCCGTCGACCTAGACATGAAAAATCTTGAAAACGTCGATCTAGAGACCAAAAACCATGGGGCCGTCGACCTGGACATAAAAATTCTCAAAGACGTCGACCTGGAGACCAAAAACTATGGGGCTGTCGACCTGGACATGAAAAATCTTGGAAACGTCGATCTAGAGACCAAAAACCATAGGGCCGTCGACCTGGACATACAAAATCTCAATGACATCGACCTAGAGACCAAAAACTATGGGGCCGTCGATCTTTCTCCCGAGCAAATCCAGGAGGGCCAAATGCGAGCGTATTTACCGAATATTAATTTATTTTTATTATTGTACGAGCGAGCGGCGGTTATCCACGATAATTTCGAGTCAAGGAAGGCTTAGGCGATTCAGAGAGGGGATATCGAAACGTCATCGAGTCGGAGAGCAGCGGGAAATTCAAATTTCGAGTTTCTCTGTCGAAGGTCATTACGCGTGGGTCGCTAACTCCATGCCCTCACCCTCAGCTGTCTAACCTCAGGATGCGTCCATCAGCATCTAGAGATCGCCATATTCTCGTTGAAAGCCGAAGGCACAATTTTATCGTGTCGAAACATCGAAAATACCGCTCAACAAAACATCGAAATTACCGCTCAGCATAACGTCAAACGTATCGGCTCAGCATATCGTCGGAATTCAAAATAATACGTTGAGGTTAGGTCAGCGAGAGAAGGTTCTTGAAATCTCTCGAAAATTCTAGAACAAACGGTTGCGATTCTCGCGAGTAGGCTAAGGGTGGGGGGTTAGGACCCTAGTCCGCGTACTTGCTCTCGCGACTTGCTCTCGCGAGTGGTGAGCCGTCGTTTCGCTCTTATTGTCGTTTTGTGATATTTCGTAATGCATTACTCGCGAGTATCTTTTGAAGAACTTTGGTGTTTAACGAGCGATATTGTTTCGGGGTACGCACGCGTTTGGAAAATTCTGGTTACGCCTTGTCTCGCGATTTTTATCTCTCGCAATTTGTCGTTGTCGTTCAATGAATTTGAAATGCCAAGAGGGATTCTATTATAATTTTGTCCAATCTCGAGATCCATAGTTTTATTAATTTTTGTTGTATAATTGTCGATATCGATCTGGTCACCCATCTTTAAAGTACGTTAATGGCGAAATCCTTAACGTTACGAAATTGTGTATCGTGGGCGATCGAGCCGAATACTTTGTAAAAACGATTTGTCGACGGTTAACAGAAGTTTATTGTAAAATAATTTTGTTATCGAAAATTAACTTGAAATCATTCTCTTATTTTTATTATCGAAAGTTTAAATGATTTGTATCTTATATTATCAATTTTCCGGAAAAATATTTTCATCATTGTTTTTTTTTTTATTGAATAAATTCCAATTGTAATTTCGGATTTTCGTGTGAGTAAAGAGTGTGATTATTTTATTAACTTGCCTGAACACGCCCCTCTACCAACTTGGTTTAAAACTACAGCTACGACCGGGAAACCTTTATTTTCGTTCTCGATAATTTCGAATAAAATTTGTCTGAGGTCATCTTAGGCTGGCGTCCAAGACATTATTGAGATCGGAATATTTTGTGCGACCGTTGGAAAAAGTCGTCACAGTATATAGACGAACTGCACGGACAGACGCGCGTCGGTTCAGATTGAAATTAGCAGCGCACAACGGTGTCAAGTTCGCGATAGTCGAGCATGACCTTATAAGGTCCTCTTCCGATATGGCAAAATGCGTTTGAATGTGAATATTAATGATTCCTAATTATTTCAGCAAGTTTGCAATAGAATTGAACGAACTATGTCTAAGAACACTGTCTGTCACACATGGAAAGTATATGCAAAAATTGGTCAAGACAGTTGTCACTGTTTCGGAGAAGCCCCAATCAGCTGATCGCAGTGAAACGCATAACTCCCGTCTTTTTGCCCTGCGGGCAGTCGGGAGTTAAAAAGGGAGAAGAAGAAGAAGAAGAAGACAGTTAATTCAATATGGCTGCGCCCGTGTGTTTACGGTGCTGAGCCAGCCACGTTTCTTTTCTTGACAATTAATAATTAAGAGTGAGATTGCTCGCTGTCCACAATGATCGTTCGGCTCGCGAGTGCTATATGTGTAATTGCGTGTCGTTTTGTGCTCCGAAGATGTCTGTGTATCGAGATATCTGAGGAAAAGTATTGTGACTTTTTCCCCCTTATATAATTTCCCGATCTTTTCCTTTCCTTACTTTAGTCAAAATTTCCTTTCTCTTCTTTCAATTCTCTTTTTGTGGACGAGCGATCGTTTGCAAAATCCTTATTTTCCACTATTAATCTAAATTGATATAACTCATAACCTACCTTTGGGCACGGTTATGAGTGTATAGTCTCTATTCCTTACTTTTCAGCCCGGTTCAGGAGAACTTTCCTTTTTTCCTTATTTTTCTTTCTTTAATTGTAATTTATATGATTTATTAATTCTGCTTTAAATCTCCTGGCAGATACTGATGCAGGGACCAGCTGAGAAGTCGTCGTTACCACCCAGGAATTGGAATTTTATTGGATTATACAATGGAATTTTAAGTAAGTGACAAATATTTTCCTCAAATATCCCTTTCTCTCATCTCCTATTAATTTTCTGACCAGTGTCACAGGTGCAATTGCTCAGCTTAGAAAGAGATTCGCAAGCTGTTGGGCTCGAGCGGGGTCGGAAAATTATATATTTGGTTTGCGTTCTGAGGGTGTGAAGCTTTCAAACTCAGCGTTTCACAGGAAGCTTCGCACAGTCTTAGAGAAATCTTTGACTGGCTGGCTCGAGCGGAACTGAATAAGACTTATTCACACCTGAGTGTACCAATATGCAAGAGCAATAAGCTACCTTTCCATTCCTCGCTGTCCCTTTATATATCCTTTCAAATTATGCTCCGCTTGTGAGCATAATTTGTTAAAATTCTCTCTCTAACGGTATATTTATTAACTTATTTATTGTTCAATTGTTATTATTATTATTAATATTCATTTATATTTACATTAATATTCATTATATTAGGTCTCTTGTAAGATGGCGCCGGTGAGGACACCAGGGCTGCAACATAGAGGAGTCTGCGGTACAATATTTAAGGACATTAAGCTGTACGCCTTGGAAAAAATGCTCGGCAATTTCAATTGATGTTTCTTTTTCAGTCTGATGCAATATCAAGGACTTTGTTTGAATACCTTAAGCATGTAGATTCTTTACGAAAAATCTTGAGAGATCGCAAAATGAACAAATAGTACACCGTAAAAAATGTCTGTATTAAAATTATTAAACATGTATAAGAAGTTCTTACGCGGACACAGGATACAAAAATTCAGATATGCCAAGAAAAATTAATAGACGTGGTATTGTAACAATACGAGTAATGTTAAGTGAAATTAATATACTTGTGTGTTTGAAAAATCATACACTCGTACATCATCAAAAACAAAACATTTACTAATGTTACTATGCAAGCGTATATTAAAGCTCGCGTACCTGTATAGTAATTTTAATAAAAAGATTGGTAAACGTTTGCGAATTTTAAGATACGAACAAAAATTGAATTCAATACAACTATCAGCTATTATGAATTTTAGGAGAAGTAAGCTGATCGATTTACTGTCAAACTGGATTTTTTCAAATGAAGACTTATGGTCATGCATGCATTTCATGAAATGAAGTCAAGTTACAATCACCACTTTAAATTATCAACGTCCAATTACGTCGAGCAGACGTAAAAAAAATCTATTATACTTAACACAACATTTTGCGATTAGGTAGGCTTTACATCATTTCGGTGGTTTACACATTTTTACAAGCTCAACCCTCTTGTGTATATCCACATCTGGAGCACGTACCCTTTACGAGAAAGATCTCGACACTCTGCGCCACGTGGTGACCACTGTGCGAAGCTCTGGTAGATGCTCCCTATGCTTCCTATGCTTGTGTATTATTTTTAAGAGACGGTTTCGTGATAAAAAATAACGGGTATCATATCATTAACATTCATGTGCATGTTATTTTTCAGTCAATTGCCAATAAAATTCATAGTCAGATTTTAATTTCAATACTATGTTGACAGTGGATGGATTCAAATGCAAATGTATCAATTATCGATGAAAAATATAATTCATTTCAATGCATGTCCGCAAAATCATCACATTTTGTTTCAATATTCAATGTTGTGTACGTATATTGAATTCCACGAGAGAGACTAAAATTTATATTCGTGTCTTAAATTTGGTATACGAGTGCAATAATTTCCATTTCATATACCCAGTTTGTAAATTTCATACGTCATGGTATCGTAAAAGTATTGTAAATTCCATATATTCTTTAACAGTGTATAGTATACATAAAAATACAGAAGCACTAGCAAAATGATATTATGCAACGGAAAGACGACGAAAAGTATATCTGAAAATTTATCACCCAACCGTACCGTATTTGTGGAACGGGAATTGTTAAGCGTACGAAAAGATAATAATTGTAATTGTAGCGTAAGAGTAACTGTATTGTTGGAATATATTTGCATTGTATGTGTGTGCTGGGGTACGTGTAAACTGTTCTGTAATTTATTACAAGTGCGATATCGATCACGAAATACCGCGGCCAGGGCGCGAATGTTGACTGTTATAAAATCAAGATTGTGTAATCTAGTCCTACTTTAGATAGCGATAAGTTTCAAGTTAAGGGGGCAGGTATAGTTAGAACGTTAAAAGAAGGCCTTTTTCCGATTTTTTTTAGCCAAACGATAAAATAATTTACAACAAAAGTTCTTCCGTTCAAAAGATATAGATTTAATGTAAACATTGCAATTTAAAAAAAATATATATTTCAAAATAAGCCGATAATCATCAATCGCGTTGCAACGGATTATCTGGAACCAAAGAATCAGTTTACAACAAAGTTCTTCCGTTCAAAAGATATAGATTTAATGTAAACTTGCAATTAAAAAAATATATATATTTCAAAATAAGCCGATAATCATCAATCGCGCTGCAACGGATTATCTGAAACCAAAGAATCATGGGGGGGGATCTTTAGTTAATGATATAATGCTCCGGTTGAACGAACAGTTTTAAAAAATTTCCATTTTTCACAAAATGGCGGACATACATAATAAAATAACAAAAAATACAATTTTTGTTTCATTATTAAATGTAACAAAAATTGTATTATTAAGATCTAATGCGAACGATACTAAATCATGAATTTTTACAGTTACTTGCATACTTGCATAAGGATATAAAAAACTCGTTAAAGCAAATATACGAGATCGTGCAGTCAAAATGGGGATACTGAATGAGTATTTTCAGAGGGATTATAGATTCATCGCAATTCCACTAGCCTGTTTTGCACGGATAAATTTATGCTTTGTTCTTTCGCTTACAAAGAAGCATGATGTATACAATTAATACTACGGTGCTTGCATGATGAAAAACATATTTTTTGTGTGGTTTTGTTTATAGCTATAAATTAATGAACCATTTTTTACTTTTTGTATGCAGTAAACACTGAATATTTCATGGGATAAATTATTTGTCGTTTGGCTTTTGAATTCGTAGACTATTTTATTGTAAGAATAATAAGAATTCATTTTTATATATAGTTGAATGGAAATCGCACAATATCCACGACTCATTGTGGCTGCAAGGCCGGCTTATCAATTCGTGGGTGCAAACACGTCGCCGCAGTTTGCATCTTCATTAACAATGAAAGCTCATAATCGCGAACTGATCGACCACAAGTTTGGAATCAACCGAAGAAAACTCAAGTGGAAAAATACAAAAAAGGTTCCATGTTACAAAACTCATTTCCGCCCACGAAACAGCTGATCGATTTTAATCGAACTTACAAAATCGGCGATGTAGAAAATCTATCAACTGCTATGGCAGATATTGATTGTTTGCCAAGCCGTTACATAAAATCGGAAAGAGATGCAGAGCCTCAATTCTGCATCTCTTCCGCCTGTCTTCTTCCTCCGTCATCGCGATGGAGGAAGAAGACAGGCGTATAAAAAAAGCACGTCTTCTAATTGAACAAATGTATCAGCTACAGAACTCGAGATCTATTATTTATAATAGTTACGAAGTCTCTTCAATAAGTGATTTGAAAATGTGGGTGAAAAAATTGACGTGTCTTGACAATCTTCGAGAAAAATTTGAAGGAAAAATTGTAGTGACTGAAAATGACTGCATCGAAATTTGCTTAAAATCTATAAGGCAATCAGATTGTTTTCAATGGTTCGAAGAAAGAACAAAAAGAATCACTTGCTTAAGCAAAGCTCATCGTATAAAAACGAGAGTCAATAAATTTGAAAATTTAGCGCTACAATTTAAAAACGAGAAGTTTGGAGGGAAGATGAACGACGCAATGAAATATGGAATAAAAATGGAATCAACTGCAAGAAGCTGTTTCAGCGCTCAAACTGGCTGAAAGGTAGATTCGGTATAGCTGATTATTAACGTGCATCAACCGTTTCTGTCTACTAGTCCAGACGCAATAATTGTTAGTGAAAACACCTTGTTAGAAATAAAATGCCCGTTCACTTGTCAAGATAAATATATTATAAACCGCGACGAAAAAGGAGCAAATGTTCTATATGTCGGAATCAATGATGAAAATAACGTGTTCCTTAAAAAGAATCATCAATATTATACACAAATACAAGTTTCCATGTATATTGTACCTTATTTGAGATAAAATTTTTTTTTTTCGAATTCCCCCTCCAGTTCAACTCCGAATCAATAAAAAAAGACACCACAAAAAAGCTGGGGTCAGTGAGATGATGGGAAGTGGTGCTGGCAAGTTCGGTCATCGTTTTTATATTAAATAAATTTGTTTTTGCTTTATCTTGGTTGCTATTTTTTTCCAATTTAAAAAGCACGTCAAGCTCTTCAACTGTATTCGAAACCCTTGTCAATCATCATTAAAAACAATTATTCAAGTATAGACTCAGAATTTGCCAATAATTTTAACGCAATTTTTAACGCAATTTAAGGCAAAAACAATCATTCAAGTATAACAAATAGTCGTTGAAAATTGAAATTGCGTTAAAAGTATTGGCAAATTCTGAGAAGTAAGCAAGTCGTGCTTTTTTTTCATTTTTTCAGACAAAGATAGCGTACACTTAAATGTAGAAAAAGATGAGAATTTTTTGAACGAACTGATTCCAAAAATCGAATGGTTTTATTTCACGTTTTTCCTCCCATTGTTGCGTGGGTGAAAAAAAGTATTATTCATTTCAAGTCAAAGTATAACATGTTCATTCAAATATACATAGTTTATTGTTAGTTATAAATTCGTAGATGCGCAAAGGTTATTCAACGTCTTCTTTTCAAATACATTTATTGCAAACATTGCGAATAAAGTTACAAAGTCCAACGTGTTTTATTCAAAAATAAAATTATTTTTTTTTCACCGATTGTGTTTAGTCAGCGTGAATTAGCGGAGTTTTACTATTTGCAATAATACAGCACATGTGCATAATTTCATCGATATGGGGTAAAAGTTCTACCGGTATCAGATTCAAAATATTGCATAATTTTATTCTTTGAATTGCGCGCTCTACGTGTATTCTAACGGATGCAATTGTATTTCGCCCCTCTTCCTCGAAATCAACTGGTAGTGCCCCTACTTCATACCGATATTGCCACATTTTTTAGAGTTAATTTGTTCAATTTGAAAAAGTCTGTCCCACGCCTTTACCCTCTGAATCTAGTCATTCTTCTTCTTTGTGCCGACAAGCCACAATCAAAAATAAATAATGTATGGTCGAAAGTCCTTCAACGCGAAGTTCCTTCGTATTTTTTTTTTGTTTTATATTCGTGTGTATAGGATTGGAACGGGTTATCCAAGAAAATGGAAACTCGATGATTTTGAGCCGTGAATTATTGATTTGTTTATTGGCTCGTGTGGGAAAAGCCTGATGGCATAAAAACCCACGATGTGAAATGATGTTTGACAATTTGTGTTACAGATTTGCGTATGGTACGCGTGGTATTGAACTATCGTGATCGTTCGTATGTGTGTGTTTGTGTGGGTTAACCCTGTTGGGCTGCGTATGATTGCCCTGGTGGGCTGCGTATGGTTGCCCTGGTGGGCTGCGTATGATTGCCCTGTTGGGCTGCGTTTGTTTTGCCCCGTCGAGCTTCGTATGGTTGCCCCGTCGAGCTTCGTATGGTTGCCCCGTCGAGCTTCGTATGGTTGCCTCGTCGGATTGAATATGATTCAACCCAATCTGGCTCGTATGTGAGTTCGAATCTAGCCACACGGAACCACGCTCGCCTGTGGACCCTGACGGGTCGTGATGATCGAAGGCCAGCGCCTTCAGGGAACGTGCGTTCGCGTTGGTGGTTCGACTGAGACTGTTTTTTTTGTGTATTTTTTTTGTGTATGCATACCCGAGCGCTGGTCGACCCGTCCTCCAGCGACTTGACATCGCTATTGGCGTAAGTCAACCGAGCGCAGCGAGCGAGAGAGACCACGATAGCTCAAGACTCGCATATATCCATCAGTCACCGAACAAATAAAGTGCACAAAAAATATAAAAAATGTACCGGAACAGAAGCAGGAGTACAGATTCGGAAAAGGAAAACAACGATGAACAACTAGAAAAACGAATAAAACGATTGGAACGAAAATTGGTAAAGAAAAAGATGCAAAAGAAACGGCGTCATAGGCACGCATCTTGGTCGTCCGACTCACGCTCAACGCGAGATCAAAACATAAAACACAGACACAAAAGAAGGCGTGGACACGAGTCTTCTACGAAAAACTCGGAAGCTGAAAATTTTTCATCGGAAAACGATACAAAAAATGGTAAGTCTTATCTCATTAATATCCCCGTATTCTCCATCAACAGGAGTGGGAAGGGGGATATGTTGCAGGTTAGGGCGTCACATAAGTCAAACAAGATCTGTTCGCTGTAGCGAATTTGGCACTCTTCACGAGCTGTTGCCGTGGAGAGGAGTTGTAACTCACGCCCAACAACCAAACCAAGTGACGTATCACACGAAAAATACCTGTTATTTGTCGATACAGATGGACAAAAGTCACAAGTTGACAGTACGGCGGCTCGTGAGCCTCCCGTTGTCAATCTACAAGGGGATGAAGGACGCATCGAAGATAGCGGTCCCACAACGCTAGGAGTTGAGATAATTCCGAACCCGGAGCTGGATGACTCGGGGGGCCTAGCAGAAAATATCCTCAAAGCCATGGGAAAAAGGATCGCTCCTGACAGGGCTCTGGCGTTAGAAATTCTAAAACCTATCGCGGTGCGTTGGGAGGAAATATTCAAGCAAGGTCTTCCATCAGAGGAAAGAACGGAAATTATGAAAAAATACCCTCTGCCAAACAATTGTATTTTCATTGATCCACCAAAATTAAATCCGGAGCTGAAAGCAGCAGTGACGGAGGTGGTTATAAAACGAGATAATCGTATTATATCAAAACAAGAAGGATTGCAGCATGCCTTTCAGCCCAAGGAAAAGCTTTGGCGACAATAATAAAAATAAGTAACGACGACGGAAACCTGGAATTAATAGAGTCGTTAAGCGACACAACGAGACTCCTTGCAGACCTTCAACGCGAAGAAACTGCAGTGAGGAAAAGCCTCATCTTAGCGCCACTAAAAATATCGGTGAAGGACGCACTGCAAAATTCAACAACCGATGAATGGCTGTGCGGAAAAGACCTCGAGGAACGGCTGCGATCAGCCAAAAACTTGGAACGCTCAATTTGTGAGTTAAAACCTGCAACCAAAAATCAAACACCAAAAAATTCAAAAAACTTCAAGACCCCGCCGCGTTACCAAGGCCAAAAAACACAATCAGTGACGACAGGCGGGCAGAAGTACGCATTTCAATCGCAGAAAAAATATTCATCCCAGAGAACGCAGCAGAGTCATTCACATCAAAAACCATACCAACGCAGGGACAACAAATTTCAGGACCGGCGACGGTAAATCCTGTAGGTATCCTGGCAGGTAGATTAAAATTTTTCTTCAAAAATTGGCAAAAAATAACATCGGATCAGAAGATCCTTTCGTGGATCGAAGGGTATAAAATACCATTCTTATCGACAGTCGAGCAAAACAGAGTGCCTGCCAAACCCACGTGGTCCTCCTCAGAAAAACAAGAAACATTGAAACTAATAGACGAATTACTCAGGAAGGGAGCTATAGTAAAATGTAAACCGATAAAAAATCAGTTGATATTAAATATTTTTTTACGCCCAAAACCCGATGGTTCAAAGAGGCTGATTATAAATTTGAAGGAGCTCAATGCTTTCATTTTAACGGAGCATTTCAAAATGGAAGACCGAAAAACGGCTCTCAGACTTATAAGTCCTCATTGTTTTATGGCCACTTTGGACCTTAAGGACGCGTATTATCTAATCCCACTCGCAAAAGCACACAGAAAATATGTGCGGTTTCAGTTTGATAATCAATATTTTGAGTTTACATGTCTGCCATTTGGTCTGAGTGTCGCTCCTTTGACTTTTACGAAAATAATGAAACCAATAGTTTCACATTTGAGAAAACAAGGGTATCTGTCCGTGTTATATCCTGATGATTTTTTACTTTTCGGAAACTCATACACCGCGTGCCAAGATAATGTTAGAGAGACATGCAAACTCTTGGAAAAATTAGGGTTTATTATAAACGAAAAGAAAAGTCAAATTACACCGTCACATCTTTGCAAATTTCTAGGATTTTATTTTGACTCCGTACACTGGAATGTAGAATTAACAAAAGAGGAAAAAGAAAATATCAGGGAAAAATTGGTCAGTTAAAGTCCAAAAATACCATAAAAATTAGAGAATTTGCACAATTTCTGAGAACCTTAGTGTCAGCGTGTTTTGCGGTAAACTACGGATGGGGCCATACTTAAGCTTTCGAGCGAGAAAAATACTTAGCTCTAGCAGCCAATGGAGGAAAATATGAAGGATACATGAATGTATTGAAAATTCTTTTGCCCGACCTTCTATGGTGGTAATCAAAAATTGGGCCCTCGGTAAACCCGATTCGAGATTCAAATTTTACACTCGAGATTTTTTCAGACGCTTCACTATCGGGATGGGGAGTATTTTGCGAGGGCGAAAGATCCCATGAACATTGGAATGAGAACGAGCGTCAGTTCCATATAAATTACCTTGAGTTATTGGCAGCCTTTTTTGGCCTCAAATGCTTCGCAAAAAATTTAGAAAACTGTCAGATACTTCTCAGAATAGACAATACCACCGCGATTTCATACATTGATCGAGAAGGAAGAATTCAATTTCCTCATCTAAACAAAATATCAAGAAGTATCTGGGATTGGTGCGAAAACAGAAACCTATGGATGTTTGCGTCATATATAAGTTCAAAAATGAACGTCGAAGCGGATGAGGAATCACGGAATTGGAACCCGAAACCGAATTCGAACTAGAGAACACAGTTTTTCGAAAAATCATTGAAAAATTTGGAAAACCCGAGATAGATTGTTCGCAAGTAGAAAAAATGCGAAATGTAAAAAATATATTTCTTGGAAAAGAGATCCTGGGTCTATAGCTGTGGATGCTTTTACAGTCCCGTGGAAGCAATATTTCTACG
Source organism: Campoplex nolae (assembly GCA_037893425.1). Taxonomy (NCBI): domain Eukaryota; kingdom Metazoa; phylum Arthropoda; class Insecta; order Hymenoptera; family Ichneumonidae; genus Campoplex; species Campoplex nolae. The sequence goes on along the minus strand of JBBLXU010003573.1, from coordinate 38,853 downwards.
CTTTCCCACCCTTTTCATTAATTTTACGCACATTACAAAAAAATTGAATGCGATGAAGCACAGGGAATCCTGGTAGTACCAGAATGGCCAACTCAACCCTGGTTCCCCAAATTTCAGGCAATGCTCGTTGAAGAGCCTATTACCTTCAAACCAGATATCAACTTAATAATATCTCCTAACAGGGAACCTCACGCAATTTGGCAGAACATTTCCCTGGTTGCCGGAAAGCTGTCGAGCAAGCATTCGAGAGGAGCAAATTACCAAAATGAGCAATCGAGATCATGATATCGTCATTGAGTGAATCGTCACTTAAACAATATGACGGCGCATTAAAACGCTGGTGGATCTATTGCTCTGAAAATAATATTTCTCCATATGAAGCAACGGTGTCGGATATTTTACAATGCCTCGCGAAAATATACGATGCGGGAGCCTCCCATGGATCGCTGAACACTCTCAGATCGGCAATTTCGCTTGTGATCGGACCAGAAGTGGGACAGGATCACCACGTGAAAAGGTTTTTCAAAGCAGTACATAGCTTGAGACCGACGCGACCGAAATATGACTCTATTTGGGAACCAAAAATCGTTCTTAACTATTTTAAGTCACTGCCAAAAAATGAGGATCTTTCGTTAATAGATTTGGTAATGAAGCTGATCACTTTGTTAGCTTTAGTTACAGGACACAGAATGCAAACGTATTCAAAAATAAACATAGAGAACATTCAAAAATTGGAAAACACATTTGAAATTAGAATTCCGGATCGTATTAAAACTACTAGGCCTAATCGAATGCAGCCGATACTAATTATACTCTTCTACGCAGAAAATGAAAAACTTTGTGCGGCATCAGCCATACAAAACTATTTAAAAAGAACGAAAAAATCAAGAGGTTCCACAAAACATCTATTTTTATCTTTCAAAAAACCATTCAAAGCCATTTCATCACAAACTCTGAGTCGATGGGTTAAATTAACGTTGAAAAATAGCGGCATAAACACAGAAAAATTCACAGCGCACAGCACACGTCACGCCTCAACGTCTGCAGCAGAAAGAAACAATATCGATATAGAAACAATAAGAAAGACGGCAGGCTGGACAGCGGGATCTGATACGTTTGCAAAATTTTATTAATTAAACGTCAGTAAAGACAAAGATTCTTACGCACGAGCAATTTCAAACTCTCAGTAACGATGTTAGTATTAAGATATAACGTGTAACACAAACTTAATAAATAAAATGGGTTGCCGTTAGAAGCTTTAAACATCTACCAGTTGATCTCGAGGAAGAGGCGCGAAATACAATTAAATGATTAAACAAACTTACCAAGTGAAGTTCGATCATAATTGTATGTAGCGCCTCTTCTGAGATGATCAACACCCACCCAAAAATACCCTTCTAATACTCAATTAGATAACCCCGTAATGAAACGGCAACGCTTTCAAAGAATGACTAGATTCAGAGGGTAAAGGCGTGGGACAGACTTTTTCAAATTGAACATATGAACTCTGAAAAATGTGGCAATATCGGCACTACCAGTTGATCATCTCGGAAGAGGCGCTACATTCAATTATGATCGAACTTCACTTGGTAAGTTCGTTTAATCATTTAATTTTGTACGTTTCTTCTACATCTTCATTACTGAATTGTGGATCAAATGCAAAAGAAGGTATAACTAATACTGCGTCACGTTTCAGTTACTCATATTTATTGAGCGAAACCTTTATCGGCTAATACTGTGTCTCCAGGTCCTATCAATTCCAGAAGTTCACAATCATTTGTAATGAAGCTATATCGGTAGCTCGACTTCCACACCCTTTTGATAATTTGCAAATAAAACCGTCGGGTCTATTGCAACAAGGTATTTGACTGTGAAACGAGACTTATAGTTTGAATACATTAAATCACGTTGTTCCACAGTTGGAGGGGTTTCCGTATATATTTCCAAAATCCAAGTTTTTGTCTTTAGCGTTAAACTCGTCAATATTTGAAAAAAAAAATTTTTAGAAGAAGTGGTACGATGGATGTTAAATAAGGGCCCCAGAGCACAAAACGAAATACCCAATTTCATTTTCATTAAAAAAAAGTGATAACCGGTTTTCTTTATTTAAGATTCTGTAGAAATGTGGTTGGCCAGCTTCGTTAAAAGTAATGAGATTAAGGAAAACAGAAAAAAACTTGAGCGATATTCCCCCCAACTGTGTCACCGTTTCATCCCTTTTGACATCCGAGAATCCTGAAAATTTGTGACGAATTACTTCATCTGGTCCGCGGGACACGGTGCGAAGAGTTTTGACGTTATTCACGGATTGTCTCTCATTTTTACTGGGTTTTTGAATATATATGTTCGTTTGTGTCGATGCCTCATTTTTGTTGATAAAACAGCAAACTAAGACATTTTCCCCCGGAATATTTTCTTCTTCACAATAATGTGCATCTGTTTGACAGCTACGCTTACAGGAGTTGACGTCTTCTTCACTTCTTCCAACCCTGAGGCATCCCAGATTTCTAATTTTTTTCTCATTGTATTCGTATTTTTTAAGAAAGATCATTTACCTGTTTCAAAATCGTTTCCTTGTGCTATAGCTTCCGCATGTGGCTCTGATGGATTTGAAATCTTTCGTTTTCGGAGTTGGTCATGTCAAGCAGTGGCGGCTTGTGATAAAGCCTTTTTTTATATATATTGGTGGAAAAATTGTTGGCAGATATGATGGGCTATTTTGAATCGTTGAATTTGCACCGTCAACAAAATGAACACTGCAAAAGCGACTATTTATGTTCGGCTCCCACGGTTTATTGTCAGCAGGACGAGAAAACAACCTCATAATAATGAATAACAAAAAAAAATATTTTCGATTTCATAATGCGTATTCTCATGTATGCAAGTATTTCACAACGATAATTTTATGAAAGAAATAAATAAATGCACTATTATATCAAAAGACGCGGCAGCGGCTCAACGCCAAGTATTAAAAGAAAACTACCGCGTAAATTGAAAAGCCAGCGCGAGCCCTGCCGCACTCTTATATACGCGAATATGCCGGTTTTATGACGTCACAGGATTTTCAAACGGCTCTCACGGACAAACTATTTTATTTAAAAATCTGAAAATTGGTAACGATTTTTTTTCGATTTTTCCCGTTCCATTGGTCCTTGTTGCAATTAAATCCGTCCAGCCAATCCCAAGATATGTAATTTTAGTGATTAAAATTCCATCATTCCGGGACTTTTCTTTTCTCAGAGACAGAGGGGCGTAAGTTGAGTTTGTTTACATTGGACTTACGCCCTTTGCGGGACTGGTGGACATTTCTTGGCTCTCTTGTCACACTCTACGCTGAACGCAGCTACCCCCTCTACCACGCGTCACCGAGCGAGAGAGACAGCACGCGCAGCCGCGTTCCTTCTCTTACGGCGCAGTGTACACTCTCTCTCTTTCTCGTTCCTCTATATATTTATATTGGAAGAATTCCTCCCAACAAAAAACATCAATCAAGAAACCAGATCTTCCTAAAAATCCACGATTAGAAAGCAGTTCAATTATTTTCTTCAAAAGTTACCACAAGTGACTTGGAACGACAAGGACTTTAAAAAAAATAATGAAGACTTGCATTAGTTTCCATTAATTGGAAAAGCTACCGCTCTTGTTTGGGTTAAAAACATTATAATAAATATTACAAAGAAATGACAAACAAAAAAACTTGAGAAAAAAAAATTTCGGCTGGTGTACTTGGCGAGTTCGTAACTATGAGGTGTAAGTACATTGTGTGAAGTAAATTACACAATTCGCCAAGTGCACCAGCCGAAATTTTTTTGTTTGTCATTTCTTTGTAATATTTATTATAATATTTTAAACCCAAACAAGAGCGGTAGCTTTTCCAATTAATGGAAACTAATGCAATTCTTCATTATTTTTTTTAAAGTCCTTGTCGTTCCAAGTCATTTGTGGTAACTTTTGAAGAAAATAATTGAACTGCTTTCTAATCGTGGATTTTTAGGAAGATCTGGTTTCTTGATTGGTGTTTTTTGTTGGGAGGAATTCTTCCAAAGATGTTTTATTACAAGGTTCTAATTATTTAGAGAGAAGACTTCTTTTACGGTTTTAATATAAATGGAGGATTTATTAATATTATAATCCGACGTACTTGACCACATCCATATTTATTTGACAACTTTTTGTAATCTTTCAATTCAACTTTTTGCGAGAAGTGAATTTCACGATTTCATAACTTTATTCATAAATTTAATACAAGATAGTTTTTCATAACTTTTCATGATAAATTATCTTTTAAGGTTACTTTTGAAGGAAAGAATCGAACTGCTTTCTAATAGTGGATTTTTGGGAAGATCTTGGTTTCTTGAATGTTGTTTTTTGTTGGGTGAAATTTTTCTAAAGATGTCTTATTACGAGGTTCTAATTATTTAGAGGGAAGGCTTCTTTTACGGGGGACAACTTTTGGGGGAGGGGGAGTAAATGTACTTCTCTTAACTTTTTGTACAGCATTTTTGCTGTTTTTTGTGATTATTTAACAACTTTTTGTAATCATCGCGAATCATTGGAAGAATCAGGTTTTTCGATTGGGGTTTTTAGTTATGACAGATTTTCAAAGGGATATTATATGATTATTGTTTTTTCAAGGGATTTTCCGTGGAGACGTTTTCAATCACCAAAAACTATTACACTACTATAACAATTGACTATTTATAGATTTCATGTTTTATTTATTCAATGAGTTCCGTGAAGCCGGAACTTATTTTTTCACCACCCGGAACTATTATTTGGGAAGAGAAAATGGACTCCTGTCTCAACTATTTTTGCAGTCTCGCCCTGACCAATCGCGACACTTTTGATTTTCAGTGTCCGTGAGTGTCGGTGGGTTTGTGTACTGTTTATTCATGGTTTGGTCACCGACCCGTGGGGGCCGGTGACCAAACCATGAATAAACAGTATCACTATGCTAATTATTCATGGTTTATTTAACAATTTTCCTAATAATTAATCTATTGCGAGGCTTGAATTATCATGATTTTGTCGTTTCGACTCTATTCTTCTATTTCATATAAGATTGGTTTTTATAACGTTTTATAATGAGTTGCTTATTTGAAGAAATTATTGAGGGGAAGAATGTATACTTGAACAATTTTTTGTAAATCACCGCGGTTTTTTCGAAAGGTCTCGTTTTTTGATGAGAAAGATTTTTATGGGCACGAATTATTACACAAGTAATTATTTTCCAAAAGTTATTTTTATGAGGAGAATTGTTGACAGGAGAAGACTTTTGAAGAGGGAGTGAAGCGCATCGTACGGGTACGTTTTCGATTATTTTTAAGCAATACGAAAAATCATTCACGAACTCCGAACGATGCCGATCCAATACAGCATGTATGCTGTTTTTTCGTGGTTTATTTAATAACTTTTCGTAATCTTTAAACTGCACCTTCAGCGACATTAAAGATAAGAGCACACTTCATAAAATCATAAGTATTCTTTGGCTGATTTTAAACATTTTTTATTGTATAAAATTGTTTCGTCAAGTCGATACTTTTTGAGGTCGAGGAAAAAAATCATAGAACTTTACATCATGCTGTTCTGCGAAAACCGCCATTTTGAAAAAGATCAAAAGGAAAAAAGTTCGTAACCAAGGTCTCGGAAAGGTCAGACATTCGGATCGCCATTACTTTCAATAATATGGTTATTAAGTGCAGTAACAACAAAAAAATCGATTTAAAATTTTTAAAAACTTGAAAAAATATTAACTTCAATTTAATACGTAAAAATAATCAAGAATTTGATATTATTTAAAAAAAATTAATGCCGGATTCTGAATAAGCACCCTCGAAAACCCTCTACGAGAGATTTTGAAGGAATTTTTTGTTGTAACTCAATTCAAACTGTGTACTTGAAATTGCGTGAACAAAATTGTCATTTTGCGCATTGATGGGTCAACTAATGATTGAAATGAATTGGAAATAAAATACATGCTTCAATTTACAGACTCGTATGACAGAAGTAAGAACGTAGAACGAAAAAAAATCCTTTCGGCATTCGAGTTACTATACAGTATTCTGAAAACATTTCTGAGTTTAAAGTTATGAATTTTCAAACCTGACAACAAATTTTTAATGCTCATCCCTTAATAAAACACGACAGCTCGTTGAGCACAAAAAAGAATTAACATATTTAAAGGAAACCTTCAATTTCAAGAGAAAAAAAGTTTGATTTTCAGCTCAGAATTTGCTTGGCGTCACTTTAATTTCATAATTATTATTATTATGACGTCATAGAACCGGCATATTCGCGTATATTTAAGTGTAGCAGGTCTCGCGCGGGCTCTTTCTTTTCGTTCGATACTTGGCGTCGAGCCGCTACCGCGTCTCTTGATATATTATATTATATTTTAGCCCGAATTCACTTTAAAGGCTAATGTGTTGTACGATTTGAAATTCAATAAGTACTGAATTATAAATGATTCAGTATTTATTTGTCAAATGCTAATTTAATAATATATTTTGAAATTGTTTTACTTTTAAATGAAAGATTTCAAAAATATGCAGAATAATCTCAATCAAATCGTTTCAATTTGTTTTTTAAATATTACACATTTGCTACAAAAGGTTTTGAAAATGAAAAAATTTCATTGAGAATTTACGACATGATTTCGCATGTTAAATTTCCAACTAGATTCGAATTTTTCTAGAAATGTGTAGAAATTTATCAGAATACATTAATGTTTCGTATACGGTTTTGTTTCAAGACTTTGTTTCGTTAAAATGACTTGCTTCTATGAGATTTGAAATGTTTGTCATAGTAAAAATAGTACAGATTTTCCCTTATTTGATATCAATATAAATTTTTTCCGAGGAAAATGAAAGTTTCTGATAGTGAGAACCAGAAGCGAAAGATGTTTATCAAAAACGTGGACAACGAAGAAAAAACGAGAAACATCTAAAACGTCTATCATTTATCAATGAGAAATGTCTAAAAAAAGAACACTAAAGAAATCGAAAAAACTGAACCGCTGCGAAAAAGTTGAAGTTGAAGAGAATGAGATTTTCAGCGATAAAGAATACAAGATTGTTGATTTAAGCATTGAGTCCGGAAGGTTTTCAGATGGTGGCATCAAAAAATTTTTGTGAAACACAGGTGAGTTGCAAAAACACTGGTACTGGAAAATCTTACACCGTTGGTACCATCGTCAAATATTTTTCATCAATTTCATCCTTTCGACATCCCCATGAGCTTTGGGATACAATTGTCTTCACCTCTGAAGAACTTCAAGAAAAGAGTCCAGAGGCTAGCATCAAACAAGTTGTCGATGAAAGCAAAATGACTTTTCATTGACTCCGGAAGGATCTCAGATGGTGGCATAAAAATTTTTTTGTGAAACACCGGTGAGTTGCGAAAACACCGGCACTGGAAAATCTTACACCGTTGGTACCATCGCCAAATATTTTTCATCAATTTCATCCTTTTGACATGTACATGAGCTTTGAGACATAACTGTCATCACCTTTGAAGAACTGGAAGAAAAGAGCCCGGGGGCTTGCATAAAAAAAGTTGTTGATAAAAAAAAAAGAAATATCCATTGGCCGATGAACAATTGAGGAAAATTCTTTTTATTTTTGTTATGTATTCATAAACAACATACACTGTAAACATCCATGTTTTTATGTATTTATTAGATTTCTGCTCGATTTTCATCACTCACGCAACTGAATACTTAGATTTTAGCGAGGTTCTAAAAATTTCTTCGATTTCAAACAATACCGAAATCTCTAACAGAAACAAGTCATTTTTTAAAATATAAACATTTTTTGAACCTCATAATTTTTTTTTCAACCTCATAACCGTCATAACCCTGATGACTTAACAGAATTCAAATTTAAAAAATATCTGTCAAATTTCACAGCCGCGATTTTTACAACCTCACTTTTTTCAATCTCACGACTACCACCAAATTCGTGACCGCGATCTTTATAACCTTTTCCAACATATCTGTCACTGTAGTGTAAAAAGTCGTTTGACACATCAATCAATTGAACAGTTTCATCACATATCAGCAGATGTTTCTAGTTATAACTAGTGTCACTGGACAGAAACTGCGAGACGTCAAGTTGAAAATCTTGATGATTCTTCTTAGTACATAAGAAAGTTTAGTGAAAACATAATAATCAATAGGACGACCAATTTTGTCAAAAAATGAAAATTTTTTCGAAATTGAAAAATTTGCTCATTTAACTGCGAATAAGCATTGTAGAAGTGATATTCGTTATAAAATTGTATATTTTAACAGGAACATGAAAATAATGTTTTTTCTTGTTGAAAAAATGACAAATTCGATCATGCAATTTCAAACATGCGTTAATAACATACTATTTGATAAAATGATACATTTTTATCCATCAATAATGGAAACAATAACTGTTTAGGAAGGTAATTTTTTGTCATATGAAGAAGGTCATTTAATTTAAAAGAAAAATCTGAAAAATAATTGTCGCTGATCAAGATTTTTTTTACTCCTGTGGTAGCAAAGTTGGTAATTATCGACGTTTTGCAAAAAGAAGTGAAATCAATCGGAAAAAACTTTGAAAAAGTAAAAAAAGAACGCCAAGTATTAAAAGATCGCGATCTTAATCATACAGTAACCATTCTACATTTTTTTTGTCATTATTTAAATTTACTTCCAAATATTCTTGAAAAAAAAAAAAAAATATAAAATCATTCCAACGTAGCCAAGAATGGTGAATGGGTTTCTGCATGGACTCATGTACATCTTGAACGGTACCTGCTGAAGGTTAAAAAGAAAACGAAAAAACAATTAAATAGAAAAGCGCAAATACGCGTACAAATGCACGCATTGTATCTACACGTATGTACCGCACAAATTCACTGCAAATATTACACATAACAGACAGATGGATGGAGCGTTCCTTCGCCGAGCTTATATTTCAAAACCATGCACGCCAAGTTTATGTGTAATATTTGCAGTGAATTTGTGCGGTACATACGTGTCGATACAATGCGTGCATTTGTACGCGTATTTGCGCTTTTCTATTTAATTGTTTTTTCGTTTTCTTTTTAACCTTCAGCAGGTACCGTTCAAGATGTACATGAGTCCATGCAGAAACCCATTCACCATTCTTGGCTACGTTGGAATGATTTCATATTTTTTTTTTTTTTCAAGAATATTTGGAAGTAAATTTAAATAATAACAAAAAAAATGCAGAATGGTTACTGTATGATTAAGGTCGCGATCTTTTAATTCTTGGCGTTCTTTTTTTACTTTTTCAAAGTTTTTTAGAATTTACTCACACTCGTCTCACAGCTTGTATCCACTTTTTCTGTCGATCAATTTGATAACTTTTTCTCGGAAACGAGTAAAATTTCATTTGCCGACTATTTTGTTCGGAGTTGTTACACCCAATAACACAACAATACCTTTTTGCCGGCATGATTTTCAGATCTTTTCAGCAAATTTAACAAACTAACGATGAACAGCTATTGTCGCATATGGTCACACAGGAATCCACTAACTTTCCAATGTGGCCGTGAGAGCGGCGCCACATGAGATGCGCTCTACGCGTATTACCCAAGAGTCGTCAATGAATTTCGCTGTCAACAGACAGAAAATGTTTATCATTCGGGAACCATCTCCTAAATGTCCTTGGCGCGTGTCCTCTGTGCGCTGTCGAAACACTCTCGATCGCCGCGGGTGGATGTCTGGACTGGAATCCGCTGATCGCGCATCTTGTGATCCGCGGATTTGTCCACGGAGTCAAGCCCAGAAACAACCAGAAAACCCTCCAATAAGCGAAAAACTCCGCCGGAGCGATAGCCTTCGCGCTCTCGGTGCCCTGGTGGAGTTTCTCGCTAGTTAGTCCCAATTCGTCGGTTCTTTTCTGCGGTTGGAAAACTCTGTAACCAAGCACCATTCGCGGTGGCGCAGTAATTCCTGGTCCGTACAATCAGGTTGACCCGCACAGAGGGATAAGACTTCGTTTTGAGTCCCACTCAATATCCGAAGAATGTAAATGTTTGGACTGGCATTTTGAATGATATATTTATAGGCCCTTCCATTATCGATGGTAATCTCATTGCCAATACGTATGAAGAGCTGCTCAGAAATCAAATTGTACCAGGAATAAGAGAGGTAGCTGGTGATAATTTTGATAATACATGGTATCAGCAAGATCTTGAGTTCCGTCACGTGTGGATTGGAAGAAGAGGTCAAATCGAGTGGCCTCCTAGATCCCCTAATATGACGCCTCTCGATTATTTCCTTTCGAGTTACTTGAAGAGTAATGTTTACTCAACAAAACTACAGAGTTAAAATGAACTGCAGAATCGGATTTCGGAAAAGGCTGCTCAGATTGATAGAGATGATTTGTAATGCTGTGACTCATTTTTACAGCCACCTAGCTTTTTGTCAAGAAGCTAAAGAGTTTCAGTTTGAACATCATTGCCAAATTTTGAAGGGTACGAAAGCAAACGTGAGAGGCAAGGGGACTCACGGTAATCAAGCACCCCTAAGGGAACAGAATTTACTACGTCGACGTCATTGTAAATCAAATTTTATAGTAAATCAAAGTATAGTATTTTTGTAGTAAATTAAATTTCGACCTTCAATTTCAAATTCGACTGATGACTTGAGAACATTATCTGTACATCGAATTTTTCGTTCTATCGATTGCGGATATCGAAAAGAAAGTCTTTATTACACAAAAAAAGTTGACCTCGAAATCATCTTGAAGGTCATGGTCAAGGTCACGATTGAGGTTATCACTACATGCGTCCTGTTAAAATTGATAACTTTCGTCTTAACGATAGAATTTAAGAAGCTTCTAGTCTTGTCCGAGGAATCCATACTGAGTTTAAGTTTAATTGACCCAGCAGTGACCTTCAAGGTCAAAAGGGACCGGTGATGTAAGTACATATCTGCACGTAAAATTTTCCGCTTTGTCGGTTGTCGGTGTCAAATAGGGAATTCCCATTCAAAAAACAAAATTTGACCTGGAAATAACCTTGAAGGACATCGCCAAGGTCAAAATAAAGGTCACCATTGAATTCCTTGAAAAAAGTTACTTCAAGAACGACCTTAACATTTAAAGAAATTGTCTTACCTGCAGAAATATTCAGTCGTCCCGTTACTTATGTGTCGCGCTGTATATAGACCGGTTGGTAGAGAAGAGTGGGGAGGCTAGGAAGCACCAAACAACGAAAAGACGAAAACAATAGAAAACACTGTATTTCCGTATACTATTTCATTCTGTCGCATGCTAAACCTTATGGACCAATATGTTTGTCTCTTTTTTGTGTCGCTTTTTCGTTTTATCGAGTTTCAAATCACAACGGTGCTGAAGAAGTGCCACTCTAAAAAATCTAGAGTGGTTTACTGTGAAATATTTTAATTTGGAATTCTTTCTGTATTTTTCCAGGGTGCTGATTGGGTTTCCGAGCAAGGCCATGTAAGCGTTGTATTTCAGTTATTCCGGCAGAATATATAATTAACTGCATTAGAATAGACGGCGGAACGTCGATTCCTGCCGTTCCCATTACCCTAGTGTTGTTATCACCTTCTCTTTTTCGTCCTCGTTGAAACCAGACCTGACGATCAATGCAGTTTTAAATCGTTCACGCTTGAACCACTGGTGAGTAATCATATCTTTCTTAAACCATACTAATACATACGCACGGGTGTAGGAGAATCGGAATCCCTTTTTACAAAGTAGAGTTGTGACGCGTGAATTAGCTGTCTATTGTCATCGCTTTTTCGCGATTCTGATTGGTTCGCTATGTCATTACACGTAGTCCAAGAACGACTCTGAAGTTATTCTGTCTGCTCTCAAATGTTACAATGACAGCTGGTTTTTCAAATGTTCATGACAACTCGGAAAGTCTTTCCGCTGACCCCCTTCGATTTCGATGGAATTTAAATATGTTATTCTAGATCAAAATCTAAGAGACACGTATTTTTTTTTTATCGGCGGAAAAACGTTTCTAGGGGGTGAAATTATCCCTTAAAGTTGAGACCTCCGAGGGGTAGTTTTCAGGTTTCACCTATTTTCACTCGAGATAATCGAATGCACCTAAATGGATAATTTACTTAATGATAAACGATGAAAAATGCAACTGGTTTCATATCGTTCCGAGAAACACGATTTTTCAAAAAAATCGCTAAAAAAAACGAAAGTGGTTCTGTATATACTCGTTTCTCCAGTTGGCTTCTGGATAAAACCGTTCATTAAATCATATATACATGGTACGGTTGTTGTAAATTTGAAGAAAACACGTATCATGAGGAGAAGAAATAAGAAAAAAAGAGAAATACTTCCGTTTTATTGAGATTTAATGTAGACATATATAGCCCCTTAACTTGATTTGCGAGAAAAACGAAAAAATCCGTATCTACTAGTTTTTAGCCCTCTTCAAAGTGCAATTGAATCCATCGAGATAGGTGCAATAGTTTTTTTGTTACAACGATTTTGTGAATTTCAACCCCTATAACTTTTTTTCTATGCAACCCCCCGATATGAAACCAGTTGCATTTTTCATCGTTTATCATTAAGTAAATTATCCATTTGGGTGCATTCGATTATCTCGAGTGAAAATAGGTGAAACCTGAAAACTACCCCTCGGAGGTCTCAACTTTGAGGGATGACTTCACCCCCTAGAAACGTTTTTCCGCCGATAAAAAAAAAAATACGTGTCTCTTAGATTTTGATGTAGAATAACATATTTAAATTTCATCAAAATCGAAGGGGGTCAGCGGAAAGACTTTCCTTGTCAGATTCCTTTTTGACAAGTTATGGATCGGAATTAACGATAACGAAGAAAAATTATTCTCAATATATTTCACAAAAGAGAAATTTTATTAAAACTTGGGCAATTGATAAAGTATAATCTTTTGTGTATAATTTATTTTTTCAAATTCAATTAACAGTTCGAATAATGTTGAGGTTTGTTTCATAATTAAAAATAACGTTAGACAAGAAGTTATCGCGCGCAAAGCGTGCATTTCAATCACCTAGTTATTACTCTTAAGCTGAACTCACATAGTGTGAGTTACGTGGATTATTTTAACAGTACAATCGTTTTTCTTTAATTTCAGGGGTTCGTTTACAATTTTACTCAGGCAGGTATCGTGTGCTTCTATTTAATATTTCGGGTTAATCCTTTTACAAAAATATCGAGATTGATGTACTTTGGAAGTGTCTAAAAAACGTTCATCGCTCGAAGAATATAATAATTTTTCATCGTTCGTGATAATATAGTCATGTGGGTTTGAAATGTATGCCATTACATTGTTTCCAATCAATTTCGAGGCTGGGATTACTCTGAGCGCTTTGTAATTTTCGACTTCCAGAATCGGTATTTTAGTAGCATATACGAAACGATATTCTATGACACTAATGGCCACATCACTTATTTCTAAATATTCGAAATAATTACCATCATGAATGGGGATGGGCACCTGATCGTTACCCTTTTATTCCCTTATTAACTTAATAGCGCTCATTAATAGTTCAGGTGATAAGAATCGAAAATTCGTCTGACTACTTTTTGCAAACATAATTGATTCAATTAAAATTCCAACATTTCTATCTAGTCCTATCAAGGCTAGTTCTATTTCCAAACACATCTCAGTCAACAAAGAATCTTTCTCTAATACCTTCTATCTTCCTATTAATTCATTCAAATCATTACCAAGATTCTGGAAATTTAGGTTGATTTCATTAAATGATCCGTAGTATTTACTGAAAAGTCTTTCACTTTTCTGAGGGAAGAGCTGAATTATGTGAGTCTGATTTTTGAATAATTCCCCGATTCGTCTGTTATCGTTATGAATTGCATTAATTTCCTTGTTATAATACTCGGCATCGTCTGCGCTGATCGTCCCAAATAAAATTTTACTTATTTGTCCGACAAAGTCAAATAAACCGCGTTTATTTCGGTGGAGAGTTGGTGCGCCAATTGTTGAAAACAAAATGTACTTATCATTACTGTGATGGTGTTCAACCGTTCGCGCAATCGTTCGATTAACCTCTTTTCTGTGCAATTTTGGGAGCACAGATTTTCCACCAAATTTAATCCTTTAATGATTTAACTCTCCTCTTAAGTAAGCTCACCTAAGTTGTAATACGAGATTGCGTTGTAAGCCTCGTGAAAGAATTCCGTATCTCCCAAGTATTCCATATATATTTCCTCATAATTTCTGGCATCGATCCTCAATATTTCAATCAGTATGGTTCTGAAAAAAATTCACATTAGCATACTTTATTCTATTCACATAAACAATTACTTCTTTCTTATTTTTAACGATCTTGTAATTGACATCAGACACTTTTCCAATTATTCAGTAGGATCCCTCGAATGGAATGTTCAACGCGTTTGTTTTATCATTGGCTGTACTCTTTTTTTTTAACCAGATTAAATCTCCTGGGTGAAATTCTTGTGGGTTCATCATTCGGTCGTATCGTTCTTTTGTCCGCCTCTTACTGTCGACGATCATTCGTTTACTTTCTTCTAGTGTTGTTGCAATTTTTGTTTGTAGGCTTTCTAAATACTCGAGATAAGTAGTGTTGGCCCTCTTGAATGATTAAATACTCCTTGGATTGTTACCGAAAGATAACTGGTATGAAATGAAGCCCGTGCTTTCGTGTTTGGACGTGTTGTAATACAAATTCGCCAAGTGAATTCTTTCATCCGAATCATCGGCGTTTTTGTTTGTAAAGTGGCGAAGATAGTCTTTCAACACCTAACGACTTCTTTCCAAGCTGCCGTTGCTTTCTGGATGAAAACTGGTTGACGTGATGGGCTTGATCCCCAACATTTTTGTAAATTTCTTCATCAAGTCGCTGGTGAAGTTCGTTCCTCTGTCCGTCAAAATTGTGCGTGGTACTCCAAAATACCTGATATGTCCTTTCAAAAATGCTTCGATTACCGAAGAGGCTGTAAAATCTTTTAGTTCGAGTCCAACGAAATATTTGGTCAAATAAACATATATATTGAAACATACTGCACTCCCGACACGATTATCCCGATCCCGAACGCGAACAAGAATAACGCGACGGCGCGATCGCCGACATTTTTCGCCCGGCAACAACAATGACGCGCGCGTTCGTCCGGGCGGCGGCCATCTTGGGCATCGGCAACGAAAAGCCGAGACTACCGACGCGAGCGTTACCGACGCCGCCAAGCGTCGAAAAAATTCAATAAAATATTCTTTTTGTTTTTATTCATTTCTTTTTATTAAATTATCGTTCAATATTGTAATCGGGCTAAAAAATTCGGAAAAAAATCAATTAATCGAAACGAAATAAGCGCGATTTATAATTTTACCGAAAGTTTTGATAATTTCAAATAAATAAAAATGCGTATTACAGCGCATGCGCACTAACCGAATTCGAGAGAAAACTCGAATTATTTTCATTGTTTTAAAAATTAATTAATTGTTTCTACATACGAAAAATGATTCAATAATTCGTTAAAAAATAATGATTGGCGATGAATGATGGAAAATTCGAAACAAATAAAGCTGAAAAACATAAAAAGCGGATTTTCGCGCATCCGTGGATGCGAGAGTGGGGGTAGCGGCGAGCGAATGTGAGAGCGTGAATGAGTAGTGGGGAGCGTGCTGAGCGAATGGAAAAATAGAACATGCGCAGTAAGGGGTTCGAGGCTTAAATTAAGCGGCGCATCGAAAGCGAGCGAAAAGAGGGGTATAAAAGTCGCTGCGCGACCGCTCTCGTCATCAGTTCCTTTGATCACTTAGACTGGCTCGGACCTCCTAACAGAGCTCTCTCCAGTAGAACACTCTACCTAGTTCCAACAAAACATAAATCCTTTGTTCCTCTTTTTCCTTGATGCCTGGGATATTGGGGGGGTTCGGCGACGTTCTCATCCCGTAGTCCAGGGTCACTCCTATTTTTTTTTACTTTCCGATTGATTGATGCATGGGACATTGGAGGGGTTCGGCGACGTTCTCATCCCGTGGTTCATGGTCAATTATTTCCTTACCTCGTAGATGCTCAGGACATTGGAGTGATTCGGCGACGTTTAGCTCCCGTGGTCTGGGGTCTGCATCCTTTCCTGTGTTGCAAGGGATATTGGCGCTATTCGGCGACGTTTAGAGCCCGTAGCCTGAGTAATACTCACCTTTTTATTATTTCTTTTATTTTTATGTTTGTTGGAAACAGGTTAGAATTTATTTATTTATTTTGCAAATTAAATTTAGATTCAAATTGATAAAAATTTATAGCCGAGGCAGTCTGAGCGGAACTGGAGATTAAATTATACATCCAAGAGGTTAAAGTGTAATTATTCGTTAATAAAGTGATATTCGTAATAAAGTAAAAATTGATATAAAATAATTAAATAAAAGTAAAATTAATCAATACCCTTGGATTTATAATACAATAGAAATTTTTGAAAGAAGATTATTATTATTCGAACGACAATCCAAAAGGCAGCGGTAAGAACCTTAGTTTATACAAAAATTATCGAATTATTATTATTATATCGAATCAAATCACTTTTGGATTGTGGTTAATTTTGAATATTTGAAAAGCGAATAAAAAATAAATTAGCAGAATAAACAGGTTGTTCCAGGACAAATAAGAAAAACATAGAAAGCCAATTCACGATTAATTTCCTTTATTATAAAACGCAGGAGACACACAAAAAGCGAGATAGACATAAAGCGTGAAAATTAATAAATAATAAAGCGTGCGATAATAAAAAAAACACAGACAAAGCGGTAATAAAAGAAAAATTGTTTATTTGATAATTCAAGAAAATCCTCGTGGATTTTCGTACAGTGAACTGCAACGGTTCTTGTTTCTTTCGAATCTCCGTGTTCGTTAGAAATTCGAACACAACGCAAACAAAATAAAAATAGCAAACAAAAATAACAAATAAAAATTAAAAGAAAAACCAAAACAATTTTCATAAATTCGGTGACGCGATCGAATCTCTCTAAAAAATTATCCGCGAGATCTTTATTTTGTAAAACGCATCGTTAATTTGAATAAATTTCATTTTGTTATATTTTTTTTTACACAAAAACCGCGTTTTTCACGTTCTTTCATACCTGCTCCTTTTAATATAAGAAGCACGAACCGACGCGTAGCGACGTACACTCGGTCGATAAGTGCGTAACGTTACAATATGTAGTCAAAACATACTTATTCCGACGAGCGGTTAATAGTAGGGGTCCGCAGATATCTATAGCAATCTTGTCGTTGAATTTTTGTGGTGTATCCGTGATTATCATGGGCATTTTCGTTGGATGTCGATTGGCCTTAATCCTCTGGTAAATCACACAAATTTTTTACGAATTTTTCTACGTCTTTTCTCAACGTCTTCCAAAAGAAATTATGTGATATCCGATAGTAGGTTTTCTTGACTCCACCATGACCTCCTATTGGGCTATCGCGATTTTCTTCGAGTATTTTCTCAATGTTTCTGTTCGTGGGATCAATCGTTCTTTGCCATGAAGATGCACAATACATTCCCCTGGGTTGAAGATTTCTCGCCAATGCTTTTCGATGTTTTTTCTCGAAAGACCAATCAACCAAATACAACTCTTGTGATCAACATAAATTTCCTCCCTATCTTCGGTGACTACAATAAAGCACAATTCTCTGATCTGTCTCGACAGTTCATCCCTTGTTGTCTTTTGGCTCACACTAATAACAACATAAAATTCTCGGTCGCCCTCCTCGGAGTAGGCTTCAAAATTCTGTGCATCTTCTTCTTCTTCATTCTTTCTGATGAACAACACGTCTACACTACCCTCAGGTATTGAAGAGTTCGTCAAAAGTATTCTCTTACCCACTTTCATCATTGGCTGCTCAGTTTCTTCTGATTCCTCTTGTGGTCATTCTTCACGTGGAACATCGTTCTGTTGATACTCTTCTGTGTTTTCAGATTGGCGTTCTTCATATGGATGATTTTCGTATGCGAGGTCCTCGCAACGATGATTATCTTCTGGTGTTTCTTCTATATATTGGGTCCTTAATCTTTTTCTCCCTGAATTTCCCTCAATATATCTTTTTGTGACTTCTTCATTTTCACCGTCGCAACGTCCCTTCTTTCTCAACAATTCTAATTGGTGTTGTTTTCTTTTTCTAGTTTCTTCTCCTGAAATCAATTCTTCCTCTTCTTCTTCTTCTATTAGATCGTCTGCGTTCAAGCAATGATAAATTAAAACAGGATTTCTTGATAATACATCGGCGTTTGTATTTAAAGACCCCTCTTTATAGTCGATCTCATATTCATAATCGTGTAGGGCAATTCGCCATCTTGCGAGTCGTGAATGCGGGTCTTTGTGGTTCATCAACCAGGTTAACGGCCGATGGTCGGTGACGATTTTCAATGGACGGCCGTATAAATACGGTCGAAAATGTTGGACACACCATACAATAGCAAGTAATTCCTTTTCTGTTGTTGAGTAATTTTGTTCGGCCTTGTTCAAAACACGACTAGTGTAAGCAATGGGATGTTCCTTACCATTTTTTCCTTGGGACAGAATTTCTCCTAGAGCGATATCCGAAGCATCTGTAGCCAATGTGAAAGGTCGAGAAAAGTCGGGGTATGCCAGGATCGGTTCTTCGCATAATTCTCTTTTTAAAACCATGAAAGCTTGTTGTTGTTCTAATTCCGAATAAAAATCGACATTTTCTGTAGTAATTGTGTGAGTGCTTCGGTCTTTTTACTATAATCTTTGATAAATTTTCGGTAATAGCCCATGAGTCCTGAGAATTGACGTATGTTCTTAACATTCTTTGGTTGTCGGAATTCTATAACACTCTTACATTTGTCGGGATTTGGCTTAACCCCTTCTTTAGTGATGACATGCCCTAAATATTACAATTCAGGCCGTAAATACTCGCACTTATCGGGTTGGAGTTTCAAGTTCGTTTCTTGCATTCTTTTGAAGAATATGCGTAATTTTTGGTTGTGTTCTTCAAAAGTTTTTCCGTAGATGTCAACGTCGTCCAAGTAAACAAAACAAATTTTACCAATCAATCCCCTCAGGGCGTTATCAATCATTCTCTGGAATGTTGCAGGAGCATTTTTCAAACTGAAGGGCATTCTCAAGTATTCAAAGTAGCCATGTGGTGTACTGAATGCCGTTTTCTTCCTATCTTGTTCTTTCATTGGGACTTAGGGGAATCCGCTAGCTAAATCGAACGCTGAAAAGTACTGGGCATTGCCCTGTTGGTCCAATACTTCTTCGATATTTGGTAATGGGTAAGCGTCCTGTAAGGTTTCTTCATTGACTTTCCTGAAGTCCACGACTACCCTCCATTTTTCTTTTCCGGACGCGTCTAATTTCTTTAGAATCACCCATAGGAGTGAATTGTATGGGAAGTTTGATTTCCGTATAATTCCTTTTTCCTGAATTTCTTCTACTTGTCTTAAGATTTCTTCGTGTTGAGCTGGCGAATTGCTTGACGTTTACTGGCATATGGTCGGTCATTTCTATCGCATGTTCAGCTAAATTCGTACATGGTAAAGGGTCGCCCGGCAAATAAAAAAACATCTTGATGTGAGCCAATAATATCCCAAATATTATTGCGATCTTTTTCATTTTGAATGTGTTGGATTTGAGTATTTTCTTTCAATAGATGGCTTCGAGACTCAGAATAACAAACTGAAGATGAGTAACTCTATTTCGAAAGCCTTGATTCTGAGGACATTCTATTGAAAATTATTGTACGTTGTTTCATGCAGATAATTGCGTCTTCTTGTGTTAAAAATGGTTGACCTGCAATTCCATTCTCTTCGAGAGGAAAATCGTTTGGGACTACTAAAAATATGTGGTCAACATTGCTGATAGAAATTCTAAATTTCTGATTATAAATTACAGGGGTGGTTTTTATCCCAGTAACTGCAGCAAAAGTTTTTCTTACCGGTAATCCGGACGTTCTTTTCTTTTTTATTACGTTTACTGCTGCTCCTGTGTCTACCAAAAAGGTGTTTTCTCGGATTCCGTAGGCGCTGTGTATCCTGAGGACGAAGACTGCGCCAAGATTTTTCCGTTTTCTTGACACTCGGTGAATGCAATCCGATTCGGTGAAACGTTCGGTGCTTGGCACGAAGGAAAATTTTGCGTTGGCATGTTGTTTATTCTCGGACAGTTTTTCATAAAATGTCCTAAATCACCGTATCCGTGACACGGAATAGTATAAAAGTTTTAACACGTATTTGAACATAATTTGTACCGATCCAATCGACGCCGAAAGTTGTGAATGATATCAGGGAATCCTTAAATTTCGAGACGAATCGATTTCCTTATAAGTCTGTACCACCATAAAGTAATAAATGACTTCCCCTTCGATGTGGTTTTTTTTTGGATTAGCCATATTACCAAAAAGTCATGGGCAGGAAGATTCCTTGAAAGTTTCTGCTGTCGAAAAGGAACTCATGACTTCACTGTTCCTTGGGCCAGAATATGTTTAAAAAAAATGGGTCGGTATCGTTCTAATTATCGGAAAGCAAGGTTTTGAGGTTTTTTTATGGTTGTTGACTTTTCAATAATTTCGACAAAACTCTTTGAGCCGAGCGAGTATTCTCAACCCTTATAAGAATATAATTTAATAATGTTAAAATTGCGAATTACTAATGAAATACTTGTCTTCGAATTGATATCATAATTTTAGTGCTGGACTTAACTTAGATGGTAACTTCTTTGATTCTTTACAACTTTTTCAAGTTTCTGATGCGTTCCGTAGGAATGAATACTCCGAATTACCAATTAATACTTGGCCTCGAAATGATATCATAAATTTTAATGATGTACGTAACTTGGATGGAAACTTTTTCAATTCATTTAGTCATTCCTTCTGTATAATCAAGAGACTCGGTAGAGTCTCGGGAGAAGTACATTGACAGCCCTGTCGTCTGCTGGCCCGAGCTCGCCGAGACTATACTTTCTCTGAATAAACCGATTCGCGGTGGTGGGGGTAAAATCGGCATGTCATTTTATTGAATTACGAAGCTCAGGAGCAATTGAGGAACTTAAAAATTGAACTTTTAGCTAATTAAGAAATTCTCTTTCGATTGCGCCCAAAATTAGCATGATCGGTCGCGTAATTGCTGAGAAAAAACCAGCCCCCTGTCACACTCAATCAGACATGGTTCTCATAATGTCCGTCGCTTCTGTTTCCATTCGCTGCCACATCTGGCGCTAGTAGTCGTCTGCTCGACAACTATATATATGCCGCATGTCCGCATGTCTGAATGGTCTGAATTATGATTTTTTTTTATCAGTGCGGCCGAATCAGCTAAATAATTATTCAGATTTCTGTGATTGTTATTTATAATTATTTGAGTATGAATTCAATCATGTTTTTCCGTAGGTAGGAGAGGGGAGGAAACATATGTGGGTATCACTGTTCGATTTAGCATATAAGTTTCAAAGAATAAATCCATACATAGAGACATGAGAAAAACATATCTATTATTTTGAATAATTGGAAAACTTTACATATCAATATATACATATACATATATATATACATTTGTAATAGAAATACTAGTCTTTGCTGTACAATTAAATTTCTTACGTCGTACAAAATTTCAAAGTTTTTTTTCTCAATTGATTATTTTTCTTTTGTTCGGCATTCATTCGCGTACAAAATTGCTGCATTCGAGTTCTGACAAAAATTTGTACAATTTGGAAGATAATGTCCGGACCGTGCAGAGTACATGGGAAGGAAAGGCCACTAAAATTGAGAACATCTTCCAGAATGTTGTCGAACACATGTGCAGATTGACAATGATTCTGAAAAGATTTTTCCAAGAAGTGCACGAAGCGGTACAGATGGGTGTTTGGATGAACCCAAGTACCTCGTTGTTGCCAATTGCTAAGTACAGCTTCTGGAAGAATGACATCATTGGTCTCGGAAGTTATCAAAGCATTTTTACATTGCAAACATGTGACAGTATTGCAAATTCGCTTTGTCAAATCCACTGTAAAGCAATACATCACACAATCAGCAACTGCTGGCATGTTATAGGAGTGTTCTGTAACGTGTATTATGTCCTCAAGCTGCCAATCATCATGCGCGATAATTCGCTGCAATTTTTCTTTGACTGTTTTTGACATATCTATGTTAGTGGTAGGATTATCGTATATCGTTTTGAGATCGGCAAGTGTAACCAAAGGTTCAGTAGACTTTTGAGTAGTTACTGAACAGTTACCAGTTCTTGGTGGTTTCAAAACGCTATACAGACACAGGATTTTGTAAATTGTCAGGAACGTCGGTGTCGAAGGATGATCATTGGAACCACCCGCTTGTCTCACAGTGCCAAAAAATTTCTGCAGTAAAGAATTCAGAACCAAACACATATGCATAGTATAAATTAAAATAAAACACAAGCAGAAACAAAAAGTTGTAAAGCCAAAAACCACGGGTACATTCAAAAGGATAAAATAGTTTAGGACAATTAGCCCTTCGTGTGAATACTCAGGATTGGAAGACGCACTTGAAAGTTTAATCCGATCTTTGTCTAATTATACGATCAAATTATTTCAATTTTAAGTTATTTTACACGAAGAGTGGATAAAAAATTATTGTTAATAATCTCACTTTTTTAATCCCCCAACGCCTTAAGAGTTTTAACACGAAAGGTTGAAAAATAGAGTAAGCGTGCTATTGAATAAGAGTAGAGCAAAAATCATCAAATCACAATGAGCTTAAGTTATAAGGAAAATCATAAAAATTCATAAACTTTCGTAAACAAACCTCTAATGCATCCTGATTCACATGACCTGTCAACACATACGGAAAATTGCAATATTCTGTGAGATACTCGACGAGATCCAATGTCGACTGCAAAGTTACTCGCAGACCCTCCGCTGTTTGCTTTGTCAAAAACAGGTCTTTCGCCAATTTCCCATTTTCGACGTGTTCTTCCCAAGCATCCAAGGTTTTCAATGAATCTTGAATTACCTGTAAAAATAAGAGCCGAACAACAATATTTATTGACATACAGTAAAATACAATCACAGTGTTATTGACAGTTATTAAAAGCGGGCACTCGTGTACTTTACTCACCTTAAAGTCAATGTTACCCGGTTGGACCCCATCGATGGGATTCCTCCTGTTGAGAGCATCAAAAGTGTCGTTTATCCACTTGCAAGATGATGCTGTAGCCTCGCAACCGTGCAGCTGCGGTACGAACCTTTCAAAAAATCGTAAGCCGGCGGCAACTAAATTGCTGAAGACCTGTTCAGAATATAGTTTTTTTCATTAAAAAAATGACAACATTTATTTTATATAACTGTAAAATGAAATAGTTTACCTGAACAGCTAGTCGTACTCGCATTTTAAGCGAATTATTCAATTCGACGTGATTTAAGGTAAGTTTTGGGCAAACCAAAGCTTGCCCGGGGCCAGCGCTCTCTCGATCCTTTTTGTAAAGGTTTTCGATGAGCTCCCACTTGATGAGCTCCCCTGAAGGATCCATCTGTAAAATATAGCATTCATAAAATATCGATCGATTTGATAGCAACATCAGCTGATAAAGTGAAGATAGACCTGCAGAACTCGTTTATTATGTAGACGATTACGGATGGTTTTAATGAGGTGAGGGGTATCAGAAAATACGAAAATTTTTCGACTCTGTTCAACAGGATGATCGAAATAGTTCCGGAGCTTCCCTTTTTCGCCGCATACACCGAGTTCAGACCAACATTTCCGATTCGGACTCGCACCATCGCTTACTAAGCCATGGATTTTTGCACCACTTTTCTCCAGCTTAATAATCGCTTTTACGATTAACTGTGCAAGAACTTCGCCCTTCACGGGCCCTCTCGATGCAAAAACGGCAATCGGTTGACATGAGTCGCTACCCAGTGATTGAAACATTAAAACTAATCCGTGATTAGCCTTTTCAGTGAAGTTTTCTGATTTGCTGCCCTCTTCGCCGAGATCGATTAATCCTGTATATGTCAGATTTTTAGTATCAACACTGACACTCTCTCGAGTTGATATCTCATCCAATAAGAGGATTCCATGTCGTTCCATTTCATTTTTTTTATTCAGTGCCAATTCGAGTGTTTCGAAAAACTGAGGATCAAATCCACAGGATGTTTTAATTTTGGACAGATATCTGAAAACATTAAAAAATATTGTCAACTGGAAAATTTATGAACAGTTATAACAATTTTCACACAAAACGTATCACTCAAATTCATAAATTTTTCAATAACATAAAATATTATGGATTGCAATTTACCTTCGAACAGTTCTCATACTGGGAAGAGGCAGGATATCGTTCGCTCGCAAAAATTCATAGCATGATGGTGACCTCATATGGAGAAGCATGCATAGCAACATCCATTGCTCAGAGTAATTTCGGCCTTTCGAACTCTTGTGCTTTGCAGCGTCAATAATTTGATGCAGCACGTGCAGTTGATTTTGAGGGACGTTTCCATTTTCCGCATGTTGTTCGAGGTCTTGACTGCTGCATCTTGCTATTTGTTGACGAGTTAAGAAAATCTCCGATTGCAAAGATTTTATTTTTTCTCGGGCAATTCGTTTTGCTTTTAAAGCCGAACGGTACTTGGCTCGTAATTCTGACAATTGTTGTCTTTGTTGTTTTAAACCAAGAACTTTTTTTGGCTGAGTGTCCACTCCGACTTCTGTAAATCTACGACGTTTCCTCTTCAGCGTATTCTTTGACGTGTTACAAGGCTTACAAATTTTTTCAGTACGAAGTAAAAAAGGGCAATTTGTATGACGCCATGTACTAGCACTATCTTTGTTCAAGGTGCTGGTACTCAGATCAGTTTGTAGGGATACTGAATTTGCTGAAGATTGAATTACACCAGGACACACATTGAAGCGATGGATCGATAACAACAAACTTTGTAGTTCATCGATATCAGATATGTTGCGAGGCAAATCAAAGTCTTTAAGATTGACCAGCATACCAAAAACTCTTATCTGAATGGACATATCTTGTTGAACCATCACACTTTTCAAGTGAAACATTTGAAAAGTCTCATCAATTTTCACAGTCACATTTACAAAAAAAAAAATCAATATTGTGCCTGCACAATCACTTTCATATTTCATCCACCATGGAGGGAGATGTATTTGGGCTTCCTGAAGTTTGGAGAACCCTGTGTTGCTGTACGGTGTTTTTTCCGACGAATTTTCAGAGCTTTTCAGGGGAGAGATCTCATCTCTATCGATGAACGGACTTTCATTGTCAGCAAAATCAGCTTCGTCCACAGGAGCAATTCCTTCTGCATTGTTCGATGCTTGACTTTCATCTGTGAGGGATACCGTCACAGCGGAATTGATGAAAGATAGGCTCTCCGCATCATCAATTCTATTTTCTGTTGATACATTTTCAGACGGTAGCTGTTCTGTCTCCATGGTCTCCACCGTCTCCACCCATGGAAAGAGTGATGGGACGCTTCCTTTTTTCAAGCGAGGGACTTTGTATTTCCCCTGAAAGTTTTTCCGTCAGTTAAATATAATATTTAGAAAATCGAAATTCAGATTATAGCCAAAAACTAGTATTGACTCACCACTCCAAGAACTTTTCCATCAGGACTCAGAAATTGACGTTCCCAAATTATCTCACTTTTCTGGAAATGCTTCTCGCAAACCGCTTTTCCAATTTTCACACAGCTGCCCTTTCGTCGCACAGCATTTTTCCACAAATTTTCACTCTCTGGATTCTTGGGAATAGTGAAAAAATGTACCTTCTCCGGGTTTGATTTGTACCCTGAGGTACAACCAGGGACTATACATGCCGGCATAATATTGATAAACACTCCAATAATCTGTTTGGTAATTATCTTAATTATTAAAGTTCACGCTCAAAAGAGAAGATTAAGTGAAGGTAAACAAAAACAATGATTTCCACAGGTTCGGCATCGGTTTTTATAATGCTCGCATCGCTCGTTGCGAATTTAAGACACTTTTCCAAAGTTCCTATTATGTTGCAGTCAAAAGTTCACAAGACACAAGTCATCACATAACCTCACTACACAGGCTACACAGTATAAAAAAGTAAATATTCAAACGCTACAAAACTCGCAAAACTCCAAATGCTCAGAAAATCGTGACCATCTGACACATCCGACACATCTGACTATTATTTTAAGTACGTAGCGCGCATGTGCAAAGGAAACCGAGCAGATGACTACTAGCGCCGCAAAGTGTATTTTAGTGGAACTAAAAATACCGGACAACACGCGAATAATCTGTCGCAATAGAAATAGTACCCACTGTCCCGGGGCTGGAAAAAACTTTGCACGGGCTCAAGATTATGCAAAAGTTACCATCGCATTCAAGAATTTGATGTGTCTGTATACGACACAATGATAGGCCTCAACGCCCGCCTCAAGACCCATTTTCATCAAAGCCAGTCTCCAGTGACAGCTGCAGAGAGAGCAATGACTACTACGTTCACACGGAACTCTTATTCCGGATTAATTAATCGGGTTTGATGGGTTATGACGTCTACACAGTGAAACGGTTATTAATGGAGTTTTGACATAGTCAAGTGCAGGATGTCCAAAAAATTTCGATTTATGAATTTAAAAAATATTCAACGAACATTTTGAGTGAAGTTCTGTAATGATAAAGTGCGAGATTAGCGAGTAAATTGGATAAATTGTGAAAAAGAAATGATCTCAGAATAAATTTTTGAACAGACTGGTAAGCATTTTTTTCGTGATCCTGAGTATTCAAATCTCGCAGTGAACATATTCATCCACAAAATATAAAAATGTAAAATAAAATCAACAGTTATGTGTTATATTCACAAGGAAAAAGAGCGGATTGTAATTATATATAGTCTCCATAGGAGTTTATATGAACCAAAATATTTGAAAATTTTAGAAAAAAGAAGTGATATCAAATCACAAAAATCCCCTCACGGGGATAAAAACGAGGACAAGTACATTGGTGGTCCCTTGTTTCCCTATGATATTAAAAAAAATCCAAAACGCTGCTTAGAAGAATACAAAAAAAATTACAAAATAAGTTAAGATCTATTGAAATATACGTGGCCAAATACGGGAAGCTTTACTGCATTTCAATAAATTTTCAAATACGGTTTGATGTTGATAGAAAAAATAATAAAGTTCGGAAATTCAACTATGTTACCAACCAAATTGCAAACGTAAAAAAATTAGATTGTAAAAAAATTCTGAACGAAGTACTTGGCGAGTTCGTGATCATGATCTATACATTATGCTAATTTCATGGAAAAATCCTCGCCAAGTACTTCGTTCAGAATTTTTTGACAATCCAATTTTTTTACGTGCATTTCAATAAATTTTCAAATACGGTTTGATGTTGATAGAAAAAACTATAAAGTTCGGAAATTCAACTATGTTACCAACTAAATTGCAAACGTAAAAAAATTAGATTGTAAAAAAATTCTGAACGAAGTACTTGGCGAGTTCGTGATCATGATCTATACATTACGCTAATTTCATGGAAAAATCTTCGCCAAGTACTTCGTTCAGAATTTTTTTACAATCTAATTTTTACGTTTGCAATTTGGTTGGTAACATAGTTGAATTTCCGAACTTTATTATTTTTTCTATCAATCTTTTGGATTTTTTTTTAATATCATGGGAAACAAGGGACCATCAATGTACTTGTCCACGTTTTTTTCCCCGTGAGGTAAGATAATTTCTTAATGAATCTCCAGTTCAATTTTCAAGGCCTCAAATGACTCGTGAGCTTCGAAAACGAAAAAAAATGATGTGCCAATTTTACCCCCACCACCGCGAAAAGTTTTGTTTCGAGAAAGTATAGTCTCGGCGAGCCTCGGGCCAGCAGACGACAGAGCTGTCAATGTACTTGTCCCGAGACTCTACCGAGTCTCTTGATGAGAGGAATGGGGCATTGGTTTTGAAAATGTTTTCAAGCGAGAATTTTTGGTTACTTACGTCTGCTATATTTTCGAGTGGGGTATTTAAGATTTTCTCACGTTTTTTTTTTTAATTTTTTTTTACTGTCCAAAATAATAACAGATTTATAATTTTTTTTGCTGATTTGCGAATTTTTTAAACTGTGTTGAAATTTCTATGGGTTATTTCGTTAGTACATTTTTTAAAGATTCTATGTTCATGGTAAAGACATGCTTATAACGTAAAAATTGTACATTGCGAACTTTTTTCCGCACCAATACAGGGGTAGAGTTCCAGGCGCGATTTTTTTTAAATTGTATCTCCAAGAGGTCTAATCCACGTCTCACCGCGTGCAAATTCGTTGCTGGTTCATTCGTACTTGGACCGTCTCTGCAAGTTGATACGAGTAACAACGGGGGTTATCGATAAGATTCAAGTCAACATGCTAAATTGAAAAATGAAAATTATAAATGAAAAAACGTATCCTTGGTTTGTCTCCAGGACGATTGGGATTTTTTTCCTGCAACTTTAGTTCCTATTGCCCCTTTGAGACGAAAAAGCGTGGGAGAATCGCGATTTTCAGGCGAGATATGAGTTTCGGCTTGTAACATTCGATTCCATTATAAAAACTCGATTTTTCACGATATTGTAAGTGAAAAAACATTACCTTGGCTTGTCTCCAAGGCGATTGGGAGTTATTCCTGCAACTTTAGTTTCTTGTGCCCCTCTAAGACGGAAAAGCATGGGAGAATCTTGATTTTTAGTCGAGATATGAATTTTGGCTTGTGTTCGGGAATCCGGTCAACCGCTCGTACAGATCCCTCTCTTTCGTATTGTGTCGCTTCTGTGGCTGGCGCCCAACATTACCATCTAATAATTAAACAATACGAAAGCGAGAGGGAAGAGCTTTTGTGGCTATTAAAAAGTACCGTCACACTATATATTGTACAACCATCTGTCAATTTTTGATGGTATGAATAAACGGAGTTTCGACATAACGAAGTGCCGGATAAATAAAAAAAAAAATGTTTATCGTCTAATGAAGTGAATAATATGTATCTGTTTATTTTATTAAAAATGGTGGTGCGGTGTCATAATATTAAGAAAACTAGACGTATAGTGATTTCGATTCGAAAAGTCGACGGTGTGAACGAAACTCTTCAGGTTTCCTTTGAGTTAATTCACATTAATTCCTAACAACTCTTCACACCGAAGGGGGATAAATATTGCACGGACTTTTGTCGCGTATAATAACCAAAAATATTATCGCGTATAAAAACAGAAATGAAACATAACCTGCAATTTATGTGTTAGTATATAATGTTCGGTAATATTTTATAAAAGTTTTATCGGGCAGTGCGGAATATGCGGGTTTGAAGTTATCTCGAAGGGCAGTATAAGAATAAGTGTCATGCAATTTATACGTCCGTGAAAACTTTGAGTCAGAAATTTCATTTCAAAAACACACAATTTTTGTAAATATATATTGATGAATTCGAATAAAAAACCTAAATAAATGTGTGGTACAATATTATACGTCTGTTGAAAATATTTATAAAATGTTTTGATTTTACCCAGCCACGAGAAATATAAGTCCGTTGACCGATAACTTCCAATTAGAAATTTTATTTTGGAAGCACGCAATTATTATTGTATTTCGAATAAAAAAGCAAAATAAATGTGTGCTGATCAGCTTTATTGTGTCATGATTACCTATTGAGCTGTCATATTTTTCTTTATTCAATTTGGTCGTGCGCTTTGGTCCATTTATTTCCTCATCGATACGCAGTGTATCAATACCAAATTTCACCAGTTTGTTGGAAAATATGTTTGCTATGCATTTATACTTCTTTGCTTTCACTGCGACGACATATGTTGAAAGATTTATTACAAAAAGTCTTTAGTTGCTCGTTTTAATTAACAGAATAAAAATGTTTCTCATTGTGACCTAATGAATACACCTAAACTTTAAGAAATGTTTTGGGTTGAGTGTATGCTAAGTTATTCACTTTCCGCTCCGGTTGTGTATGATGAATTCAAAAAGTTGATTTGAAAAGTTTTCGGGTACTTTTTTTCTGATAGTATCAAAATTGGTATCGGTGAGATGCAGCGAGCACCTACAAAGTTTCACAACTTTATGAAGCGACGTGTATGTTGAGTCTTTCCACTTTCCATCTCTTATTGTTGAATTATTGGTTGATAAATTCATAACAAAAAGGCTTTGGCTGCTTACTTCTTGATGCGCTCAAAATTTTGCCTGCGAATAGCCACGGAAACAACAGAAATTACTGAATATCATTGGACTCAATGTGCACTATGTTTATTCACTTTCCTTTTCTACATTGTAACGATCTCGCTTATACGCTTACCGCGACGCGACAGCTAAACATCCGCATTTGAATTTAGCGCGCGCCTAGTGGTGTCTCCAAGTGTCAAGAACGCGAACTAAAGTTGTGAGCGCGTGAATTTTCGTTTATTTGCAAATCAAATATAAAATTTATATTGAAACGTACTGCACTCCCGGCACGATTATCCCGATCCCGAACGCGAACAAGAACAACGCGACGGCGCGATCGCCGACATTTTCGCCCGTAAACAACGACGACACGCGCGCTTTCGTCCGGGCGGCGGCCATCTTGGGCATCGGCAACGAACAGCCGAGACTACCGACGCGAGCGTTACCGACGCCGCCAAGCGTCGAAAAAATCAAATAAATTATTCTTTTTATTTTTCTTTATTTCCTTTCAATAAATTATCGTTCGTAAACTTAATTAGACTTAAAAAATCGGAAAAAAATCAATAAATCGAAACAAAATAAGCGCGAGTTATAATTTTTCCGAAAATTCTCATAATTTCAAATAAACGAAAATGCGTATCACGGCGCATGCGCAGTAGACAAATTCGAGAGAAAAATCGAATTATTTCCATTGTTCTAAAAATTAATTAATTGTTTTCAAATACAAAAAATGATTCGATAAATCAAAAAAATAAAAATAATAAGCGATTAATAATGAAAATTCAAGACAAACAAAGCTGAAAAACATAAAAAGCGGATTTTCGCGCATCCGTGGATGCGAGGGTGGGGGTAGCGGCGAGCGAATGTGTGAGCGTGAATGAGTAGTGGGGAGCGTGTTGAGCGAATGAGAAAGTAGAACATGCGCAGTAAGGGGTTCGAGATTAAATTTAAGCGGCGCATCGAAAGCGAGGGAAAAGTGGGGTATAAAAGTCGCTGCGCGACCGCTCTCGGCATCAGTTCCTTTGATCACTTAGACTGGCTCGGACCTCCTAACAGAGCTCTCTCCAGTAGAACACTCTACCTAGTTCCAACAAATCATAAAACCTTTGTTCCTATTTTTCCTTGATGCCTGGGATATTGGAGGGGTTCGGCGACGTTCTCATCCCGTAGTCCAGGGTCACTCCTATTTTTTTTTTTACTTTCCGATTAATTGATGCATGGGACATTGGAGGGGTTCGGCGACGTTCTCATCCCGTGGTTCATGGTCAATTATTTCCTTACCTCGTAGATGCTCAGGACATTGGAGTGATTCGGCGACGTTTAACTCCCGTGGTCTGGGGTCTGCATCCTTTCCTGTGTTGCAAGGGATATTGGCGCTATTCGGCGACGTTTAGAGCCCGTAGCCTGAGTAATACTAACCTCTTTATTATTTCTTTTATTTTTTATGGTTGTTGGAAACAGGTTGGAAAAATTATTGATTTATTTTGCCAAATTGATTTAAATTCAAATTGAAAAATTTATAGCCGAGGCAGTCTAAGCGGAACTGGAGATTTATTATACATCCAAGAGGTTATTCGTTAATAAAGCGAAATTATTCATAAACAAAGTGACATTCTTGAACAAAGTGAAAAATATTATAAAATTATTAAAGAAAGTGAATTAAATCAATACCCTTGGATTTATAATTGATTTTTGAAATAAAACGATTATTATTATTATTATTCGGAACGACAATCCAAAAGGCAGCGGTAAGAACTTTAGTTTATACAAAAATTCACCAAATTATTAAGATTATATCGAATCAAATCACTTTTGGATTGTGGTTAAATTTGAATATTTGAAAAGCGAATAAAAGAAATAAAGCAGAATAAACGGGTTGTTCCAGGACAGAAATAAGAAAAACATAAAAGCCGATTCACAATTAAATTTCATTTATTACAAAACACATGAGACACAATAAAAAGCGAAACAGCCAAAAAGCGTGCAGGTTAATAAATAATAAAGCGAGCGACAATTAATAAGACAGAAACAAAGCGGGAATAAAGGAAAAATTGTTTATTCATTTTGTAAATCTAGAAAATCCTCGTGGATTTTCATACAGTAATTGCAACGATTCTTTTTTCTTTCGAATCTTCGTGTTCATTAGAAATTTGAATACATCACAAACAAAATAAAAATAACAAACAAAAATAAGAAAAATAAAAAATAAATCCGGTAACGCGATCGAAATATCTTTATAAAATTATCCGCGAGATCTTTATTTTGTAGAACGCATCGTTAATTTGAATAAATTTCATTTTGTTATATTTTTTCACATAAAAACCGCGTTTTTCACGTTCTTTCATACCTGCTCCTTTTTAGATTTAAGAAGCACGAACCGACGCGTAGCGACGTGCACTCGGTCGATAAGTGTATAACGTTACAATATACTAAATTAATTATCAACAAAATAATGAGAATTAAAAATCGATGTTTAATGTGAAGGATAATTCAAAACATTATTTCATTTAAAAGAAAATAAAATAAGCATTTCTGCGCATGCGTGCCATGAACTCGCGGTGTCCACAGCCAATCGCGGAATTTAGAAGGAGAGCTTTTGGTTCTAGATTATTCCAGGGAGCGAATCCCGAGTCTAGTTATTTTTAGATCAAATTATTATTATTACTTCTTTGTCTCGGAGCGTATAAAAGACCGTGCATCGAAGACACGGTAGCCAGTGCTCGCTCAGGGTTCGCGCGGTCTTGGCAGCAATAGTTCAATCTTATTCTCGCTCAGTACAAGTTCACTCCTGACTCGAACTACAGGAGCGAACATACACCAGCGAAGTAGAGACATGCTTACTCAAACAACAAACTAAACCTCTTCTTCCTCTGATTCCACACTTAAAGAGCTGGAACTGTGCGGGTTCGTGCAGTTTCAAGATTGGGCGTTTGGAATTTTCCTTCCCCCTCACACTGTGAGGGCCGAACCCAGGTGGCTCCGTTTGGGTTCAAAATTTTCGGTGCGAGATCCTACTCATTCACACCAGGAGGGCCGAAACCGGGCGGCTCCGTTCGGTTTCAAGATTTCTGGTGCGAATTCTTTTGCTTTCCTCATTAATTAATTGTTGATTGAGGGAGATTAATTGAACAATTTTATTACTGCAAATTAAATTCAAGTTTGATCATTTTTTAACTTCTGGAGATTCAAGTCAGGAAAGCAAAATTATAATTCAATTAATAAAAGGGTCCAAATTAATTTAATTGTTGTAGAGTTATATAGAATCATAAAAAAAAATTAATTTTAAATTATATCGAGTCCACAAAAGATTTTTGTTTGATTAATTTGGACAGTGAGAACACGAAAAAAAGAAACGAAAAAGTCTATTATTTTCATTATTTCAAAACCGGCCATTGTCAAAGCCGATGTCATTGATTAAAAAATAATCTTATGCGTGCGAATTAATAGAGATAAACGTAAGACGCGAAATAAAAGTGACCTTCGTGACTCAAACCGTTTCTGTACATTGGGACACATCATTTTCATGCTTAATTGAATAAATTCAATTATTATTTTGTCAAATTCAAATCTTGGCATTTCTCGTTTCTTTTCATACCAGCTCCTAAATAAATTTAATTGCTCGAATTCACGCGTAGCGGCGTGCCGCGAAAAGCGTACCGTTACAACATGTGTCATAATGAATTAGAAAAAAATATTTCAGGAAGTCGATGCCTGAAAAAGTTTTGACTTCTGTTGGACTTGAAATACGCCCTGTTTTTTTGCTTTCCCTCTTTAGTACTGGCATAAAGAATTTAAAAAAGTTGTTTCAAATGGTTTTCTGCTGTCTTAATTCTATTAGTATCAAAAACTAGATGATTGGAATGGAACGGACACCTGCAAACTTTGGAAATTTCTTACAGCAATTTGTGTGCTAAGTATTTCCGCTTTCCAGATTTGATTGTGGTAATAAGAGTTTCAAAAATTATTATAAAAAGTCATCGAAGGCACATTTTTGGATAGGATGAAAATTTCGGGCTTGAAAACAGAATGGATAAATAAAAAAAAATTCAATTTTGTTGGACTGAAGTGCGTTATGTCAAGAATACCTACAACTTTTAAAAACTTTGTGAAGCGCCATATGAGTCATGGATGTTCTGTCGCCGGAATGCAATAGATACATCCCAATTTTCTGAATTTTGCTGGGGTCGAAATGCATTATGTTTGTTTTTTCATTTTTCCATTTTACTTGTGATATAATAAATATAAAAAGTTGTTTCAGGGGAAGTCTTCGGATACACTTTTTCTGATAATATGAAAAATTCTATCATCGGAATGCAACAAATACCTACAACTTTCAAAAATTTCATGAAGCGACATATGAGCCATACATTTTGACTATTTCTTTCTAATTTTATCATTATGGATTGAAAAATTTATTTTAAAAAGTCTTCCGCTGCTCGATTTTGAATAAAATCAGAATTTTTGTCTTAAAAATCTTTTAAAAAAAGAACTAAAAAACTTTGAAATTTTGTTGGGTCTAAAGTGCACTATGCTTTACTCTTTTCTACTTTACTTTTCTCATAATATATTTGAAAAAGTTGTTTCAGAAAGTCTTTGGATGCTCTGTTTCTGATGGTATCAAAATTCGATTCATTGGAATACAGCGGATACCTACAAACTTTGACATTTCTGTGATGCGGCTTGTGTGCCAAGTATTTCCACTTTCTGGCTCCGACTATGGTGGCATATGAATTGAAAAATTTGTAACAAAATTCTTTGGCTACTCATTTTCGTTGAGCTTGAAGTGCGCTGTATTTTTTCGCTCTCCCTCTTTAGTTCTGGCATATTGAGTTCAAAAAGTTAATTCACGGACACAATTTGATCCAGTTAAAATCATTATCAAACGTTGAGTCAAACACGGATGTTTCCTGGAATTCGAAGAAAATTTTTTTCTTATATTAAGAGACGCGATAGTGGCTGGTATTACTATTCCATAAAATTAATAAATGGATTAACTTCTTTTTATATTTTTATTTGAAGAAGCAATTTGAATAAAAAGTGATGGGCCGGACAAGTACTTTGAAAACGTAATTGTACCGATCCAATCGACGTCGAATGTTGTGAATGAATTCAAGGGATCCTTAAAGTCGGAGACGAATCAATTTTCTTATAAGTCTCTACCGTCATACAGTAACAAAATGACTTCCTCTTCGATGTGATTTTTTTTAATTAGCCGGTTTATTAAAAAGTCATGGGCAGGAAAATTCCTTATAAGTTCCTGCTGTCAAAAAGTAACTCATGACTTCACTGTTCCTTTTGGGCCGGAATGTGTTTAAAAAAATGGGTTGGTATCGTTTTAATTGTCGGAAAGCAAGATTTTGGGGTTTTTTATGGTTGTTGATTTTTTAGTAATTTCGATAAAACGTTCTGAGACGGACAAGTATTCTCAACCCTTATGAGAACATAGTTTCATAATGTTGAAATTGCGAATTACTAATAAAATACTAGTCCTCGAATTGACATCATAATTTTTTGTGCTGGACTCAACTTGGATGGTAACTTTTTTGATTCTTCAGAACTTTTTCAAGTTTGTGATGCGTCCCATGGGATTGAATACTCCGAATTACCAATTAATAGACTTGGCCTTGAACTGATCATAAATTTTAGTACTGCACTTAATTTGGTAACCTTTTTGATTCATTAAAACTGTTTCAAGTTCTTGATGCGGCCCATAGGAATGAATATTCCAAATTACCAATAAATACTTGGCCCCGAGATGATATCATAAATTTAAATGCTAAAAATTTAATAAATAAAGCATAAAGTTTAATGCTTAGATGGAAACTTTTTTAATTCATTTAGTCATTCCTCCTTTATAATAAGATGAGAAGAATGGGGCATCGGTTTTTAAAATGTTTTCAAGCGAGATATTTTGGTTATTCACGTCCGCAACGTTTTCGAATGATGTATTTAAGATTTTCTCATGTTTCATTTGAATTTTTTTTCACTTTAGAAAATAATTGCCGATTTACAATTTTTTTTAAATAATGTTTTTTGCTGATTTGCGAATTTTCAAATTGTGTTGAAATCAATTTCAGTGAGGTTCATGATTTTTTTTATGTAATTTTTTAACATTTTTTTTTTGTAATTTTTTAAACACTTTTTTGATATAATAAAATTTTCAATCCATAATGCCAAAATTAGAAAGAAAAAGTGAAAATCTATGGCTCATATGTCACTTCATGAAATTTTCAAAAATTGTAGGCGTTCGTTGCACATAATTTTCCATACTATCAGAAAAGTGTATCTGAAGACTCCCCCGAAACAACTTTTTATATTTATTATACCACAAGTAAAATGAAACAATGAAAGAACAAACATAGTGCACTTCAGCCCTAGCGAAATTCAGAAAATTGGGATGTATTTATTGCATTCCGGCGACAGAACATACATGACTCATATGTCGCTTCACAAAGTTTTCAAAAGTTGTAGGTATTCTTGACATAACGCACTTCAGTCCAACGAAGTGAAAAATATTTGATCTACCCATTCCGTTTTCAAGCCAGAAATTGGGTGACCTAATTTGGTGATTGGATTTGGATATGGGGGAGACTTTTCCGGAGATATGATTGGATGAAAAGTTGCTTGAGATTTCTTAGAATTAAGAAAAGTGCGTTGGGCGGAAATTCTAAGATATGCACGTGTTCCACTTGAAATTGGAGCATGCGTTTGGAAAGCGTGAGAAATGTGAGTTTTGCCAAATGTTTCTGGTTTTTGTAGGGTTCTGGAAAATGTAAATTTGAGAGTTAGTTTCTATTGCTCTGTTCGGATTTTGTCGAGATTTTGAAGAGATGTGGGAAATGTCGCGGATGTAATAAATTTGAGGATTAAGGGTAGTCTGGGAAAGTCCTTAGACGGTTCCCATCGAAGTCATGTAGAGGATTTTTTGTGGCGACTGAAAGTCGAGTCGTCTAGTGCACATGTGCAGCTCGGTAGTTGTTCTAAGGATTAGAAAGCGTTGTAAAAATGGTTATGGGTATCGAATGTTTAGGAGGAAGTTTCGTCTGAAGATTTATGTTATTATTTGAGAGTATGTACGATTGAACAAGCGTATATACTCGATTATTTACTTATTTCTAATTATCGACGAATGATTATGTAGTTTTATAAAAGTGTACCGTCTGATGGTACGTATAGTATAAGGTGCAATGAAAAATTAATGAGGGGGGGGTCTAGCGTAAGGCTAGGACGTAACACTGTCAACGCGAGCAGTTAACCTTACCTTACCACCGGAGAGAATGTCTCAGTGAAGTCTATCCCTTCTCACTGTTGAAATCTTCGTGCACACAGGCGAGCCTTGTATCTGAAGCCATTTTCCGAGCCGTCAGGCAACCTCTTGAAGACCCACTTGGAATCGATCCTCTTCTTCTTCTCGTTTTTCGGAATAATCGTCCACGTATTGTTCTTTTCGTGAGCTCTCAACTCGTCTTGAATAGCTTCTCTCCAATTCCTCAAGTCTATACAGGTGATTGCTTCGTTAAAATTAGCTGGAGGCTCGTATTGCGTGAGATGCAGCTCTTCGTTTTCTTCGATTTCGTCGGAATCAGGACTGTTTCCTCTGTATCTCTCGGGTCTCCTCAGACTTGCTCTATCGCGCAGAGTTCGACGTTCAACAGGTGGTAACTCCGGCTCGGGTCGTCTTTGAACTCCGCCTCTTTGATTATCGACCGCGGGTATATCACGTTCGACGCCTCCTTCGGGCACAGCCGGGATGTTACCGACTGCAGACACGTCGTTATCGACCACAGGTTCGATTTGCTCTCGACCCGGCATTTCTTCTCCGTCACTCGAGTCATCTAGTGTGTTCGATTTCTCGTGTTTGCTCACATCTGTTAATACACTCTCCTCGTTGAACACTACGTTCTATGACACCTTGACGCTTCGCGTGTCTGTGTGATAGAGTCTTTAATTCTTGGAGCATCCCTCGTACCCCACGAGCCACACTTTCTTCGACCTCGCGTCGAATTTCTTCATGAATTCCTTGGGAATATGCACGAAGGCTTCACATCCGAACACTTTAATGTGGCTCAAGTCCGGTTTTGTGCCGGTCCAGAGCTCAAACGGAGTTTTTCCTCCTCTCCTTACCGACGATGACATATGATTATGTAGATATACTGCTGTATTAACCACCTCAGCCCACAGAAACGTCGGCAAGTCTGTTGACTTGAGCATCGTTCGCGCGCACTCGACAATACTCCGGTTGTCTCGCTCGGATTTTCCGTTCTGCTCTAACGCATACGGAGCACTCGGTTCATGCGGAATTCCTCGTGATTTCATGTATTTCAGCATTTTTCCGTTGCAGTATGCGCGACCGTTGTCTGACCGAAGCGCGCTCATGGGCTTCGCGAATTTATTGGCGACTAGTCTCTCGTATTCTT
The DNA here is from genome assembly GCA_037893425.1 of Campoplex nolae. NCBI lineage: Eukaryota > Metazoa > Arthropoda > Insecta > Hymenoptera > Ichneumonidae > Campoplex > Campoplex nolae. Next base: position 308 of record JBBLXU010003573.1, on the reverse strand, counting down.
TGAATTTTTCAAACACCTTCGATTTGTTTTTGATCAAGTTGTTACGTCCCGAGCGGGAGATTTGAGTGGGATCGGCGAGTGCTCGATTTAGGAGTGGCGTATGAGTTTTATGGTGACCACTTGTGAGTCTTGTTTGAGCCTTACCTGTTTCCCGAACACATTTATTATATTATTGGGTACGCGTGACCCTTTAAAGTGTAGGATCCGGAGTTGGAAAGGGTTTCTCAACTCCAGGAGCGATGTCGGAGATCGTTTAAATAAACACTATGTCGATGAACTGTCGATAAATTGCGAATAATATAATGTTT